>JBCAUI010177305.1:0-17387 GCA_038406195.1 Haplosyllis anthogorgicola
CGAGACTGCATGTATTTTGTACCAGAGTTAATAAACCATATTCGAAGTCTAGCAACTCTTGTTCTAGTCCTTTTACATTAGTGTCCATTGTTTCCCACTCATTATTATTCTAAAGAAGATGGAGGAAAACTTGTTATTTAAGTCTGGTCTAGGCAAAGAGAATCTCCGTGCTCTTTACGCTTTATTGTCGGCATGTCTTTTCCTGATGTGTTGGGATGCACCACGGTCAATTACTGAAATTGAGTGGAGGTTCTTCGCTTTCGTAAGTCGTGACAATGAATACATTTTGCTGAATTTACCAAGAAAACGGCTGATTTAGAATGTGTTTACGGTACCTATTTGATTTGGAAATCAAAGGGAACTGGGATTTGGCCATAACAGGCTACTATTGCTGACTGTAAATCAGTTATGTAATGCTATTTTATCTGCATACCTGGCCCTCTTCGCACACCCGCGCCTACACCATAGAAGCGGCCTTGGTTTTACGGTGCCTATGTCACAGTCAGCAAATTGACATTGAGTAACCCTCGAATACATTACATTTTGTTCCTATGACAACAAGAGCAATTTCTCTTGCATGTATAATATTTCCGGTTAATAATGACATAATTTGATGACACAAAGATTTGAACTTCCTTTTGCGCATCCTGTGATCAAATGAAAACAGAAGAGACTATCATCATAAAAACATGACAGCTTTATTGACTGAAATTCTCATGTGAATTTTAATATGCTTCATGTGAACTTTTCTAACATTTGGCTTTTCACTGCGCTGACAAAATAACTGCCAAGTACAAGGTGCACAAGTCGAGTTGATATATTTTTTCCTTGTTTACCTGTATTCAGATAAAATCTTTCCCCATTCGATGAGTAATCCATTAAAGGTGTAATAATACCAAAGCCTTCATAAATGTTTTCTTTTGTCATTTGCTTCATAGCAATTATATCCAGCATAGAACCCAAGGGTTTACTTCTGTTCAATACGGCAGAAGTTCTAGTCGCTTGTTCACCATCTCAATTACTTAATATTCTTAAGAATTATTTTTGGGCTACCCTTTTACAACACAGCTACAGCTACCGGTAGCCCTTCGATTCAGCCATGCATTTTATGTCTTTATATTTCAATATTGTACAAACCTATGTTGTAATCAATAAGGGACGACTGTGGTTCAAGTAACTGATCATACCTTTTGTGACGTTATCCAGTGAAACACAACTGTGAGTCATTAAAGATGCTATCAACGACACCTCAAATTAATGCTGTTTATCTGGAAGCTTTCGAGAAGAAAAGAATTTCTCGGTGACAATGATGCGAGTGAAAGCAAAGCGCGAAATCCACAATTTGTAAAATTTTCGTGCCCTGCACAAGAAATGACCTCACTGAGTAAAGTATATTTGATAGCGCTGAAGCTTCATTTGATTTCATTGGACCTTTCTAAATTACTTTTTAATCAGGCCTGAAATGTATTTCAATAAACGTTTGTCAGGCAATTTATTACATATTGTCATAACAGCCAGAGGATTTACATTTAATCTATAGTGTCAATACAATCCTGTCATAGACACGTGTAGTGATCTGGATATGTAAACAGATCAGCAGATGGAAAACTGCGAATGGAATCCTGTGTTTCGGTGAATGTTACATTAATAAAATGAAACATGAGACTAAAACGGAAAACGTACAAAGTTCAATGTCTTGAAACTTTCCCTTAAGCGATAACTTTATCTAATAAAATTAAGACATACATGTTAGGTTACTTCCGTCTCAAATACTCAAGAAGTTCAGCATTTCCTTCCTTACTTCTGAAGGAACTTTGATACCTAATTTACCAACATTCAGTATCTCAAAGACCATTGTACATATTGACTCGCTGCCTCTGCCGCATCGATGTACTGTTTGAGATCACAAGGTTTCTTTGGGTCAATTTACACATCACTAGCAAATTTAACATCAATCAGTTACCATGCGAAAGTCGATATCATTTCGTGAGCTGAATGTTAACTGAAAGTTTCTTATTTTTTATTCTTAAGGATCCGTTTTATTCTTCAGGTTATATTACGGTTTGATGAATGGTTGGAAAGCGACTTGGCGTACTTGCTTTCTCTCGGTGTATCAAACTCGTACGGCAACAGATCAAGAAAATTCGATTAACTTTGGAACAATAGGATTCCATACTGTGTCTTTGTGCGTGTCTTTAGCACAGCCAGGGATTATATTGTTTCGGTATTGTTTAGAAGGATTTATGATGTTTATGATCTATAACAGGCACTTTTAAATGTACAAGCGATAGTAAATAGAATTGTTTTTAAATTCCAACTTATTTACTGACTTCTAACGATTATTTAAAGCTTGTGGGTAAGAATGATTACATTGAAAAGTGAAATGGACTTTAAATTGCTTATGCGGCTAACTGAATTTATACCCAATTTTCACAGAGGTAACTTTATACATCTGTACCCAATGTTAACTTCAGTTTGGTGGTTTCCAACTCGTTGATATTCAGACATTCAGAGGATGGATTATTATTACTATTATATATGCTTAGATATCTTAAGAGCGTGAGTTTACAATCGAAGCAGACCTGAGTACGACTTGGTCAATTTGGGAGATATCTCCAAGAGATTATTGTAAATTGATTTCTCATGTTTGTGCAAAGTCTACTTTATGGTATAATATGGAGATGGATCGTTCTAGCGCTGACAGAATTGAGCTACACGCATTTGTGTAAATTTATCTGAGGTGGTTTATATTCAAGACTTCCTTGTATGGTAATGGTGCATATTTTCCTTCTGCATTTGTTAGCTGAAGGCTACCAGATGCATTTTAAATCTGTTCAAAACATACAATTTTACAGTCATCTGATCGCCAAAGACATAAATTCAGACATTTTCCTGAATCCGCTTAAAGAGAAAAATTGTCTTCCTTATCAAATACTCTGTGCTCAAACCCGGTTGCAAATATCTTATTTAACAACCCATGAGCACATTTCAACAAAGGAAGACAACCCATTAGCCTTTGACAATCTTCTGCTTGTTAGCAATGGAAACTTATTTGAAGCCGTTCTGCGGCATTTTTTTTTTTGAAAATTAAAGCTAACCACCTGCCATACAAGGGAAAAAGGATCGATTGTAGTTAATTGCACTTGGTAATTGTAATGACAATAAACATGAGATAAAGCTATCATGAAAACTTGATTTGTGTATATCTGACTGGTGTTAGTCAGGGCATCAGAAAGGCAGTATATATTTTGACAAACGTTTTTGGAATCATTAGTTGAGCGCCAGCTTTAAATTGAACCAGAAAAATGTTTACGTTAATTCACTTGTACAGGCAACAATACAAAAGTGAAAACATGTTTAATGTCCATAATTTCCATACCATAAATTGTCTTTTCCATAATTAAACGATATTGGTCACTTGTGTACAACATGAGGACATGTAACTGATGTTATTATCCCTCGGGATTCTTAAGCATTAATTACAAAGGTACACCAGGGATAGCAAGAGGACTAGTACACTCTTCCTCATCGGGAATGTTCCTTGAGGACCGAAACCAATGTACGTCAGACACAAAAAGTGCAATGTGGTAAATTAATTACAACGACAGTGTGAAACATCCATTAGGAACAGCGACATCTGACAGACATGTCTACCGGCTTAACAAGAAGATCAACATCAGACAGCTTTCTCAAGCAAACTTCAATCTTTGGAGGATAAGATTAAATGCTATCGAAACCAGGACTTAATTAAGCAGAGGCTTTAAGTAGCCGATTTGTATCGGATGTAAAATCATCATCACATTAAACATTTAGGATGACATTGTTTTTATGTTCTTGGTGATTTTCAGTGAAATGGAATGTTATTCCCATTTTGAAATGCATTTGAAGACTTAACTCCATGTTATGTTTGTCATGCTTTGATTTTTTTATTTGGCCACTAAAATTTGCTTATTTACCTTCCTACACCTAAATGTCTGACTTACGTTTTCCTCAACACCTTGAGAAGTAATTGATTGTATTTATTCCACGATTCTGGAACACAGACACCGCACCGCATACAATATATCGCGGAGCTTCAGTCGATATGTTCTGTTTTAAGATCACAGAGTCGCTTTAGGTCAATTTACAGATCAGTGAGAAATCGAGCATCAAGCAATTACCACAAAAAGGTTCAGCTTGTTCACCTGGGAAAAAAGTGCAGAAACCCCTTTAATTGTGCACTTTACAAAGAAAAGAATTAATGGTTAAATGTTGCAGTAAATATCCCGTTTGACAAATAGAGCATTCTTTGAGTTTACTAATGATTACTCTGCAAGTTGAAATGACTTCGCTTGACATCACTATCATTCTTATTACAAATAATGGAATGCATTCTCATTCAAAGCTATTATGGAACACGGAATAAAATTTACAAGTTGAAAGAAAGTACAATGGTAGTCTTTGTAAAAAAAAGTCCTCAACATATTGCTGCCTTTCACTTAAATAAGGTTGAACAAATGTTTCTACTTCGAGAAAAAAAAGATCGAAACTCCAGCCATTTTATATTCAGGACATAAAATGGTTTCCTTAATTGACAGCTTTGCCGTGAGCCATTAGTGTTTGATGTAGTGGTGATGAGTATGTACTCCATATCACTGTGGGTAAGTGTTCATACAGTCCCTATCACACTGAGTTGGATCATTTAGTGACGGAAAATGCTTCTTTTCAAATTGCCTTCAAATGCTAATGAACGTGATGTCATAAAAACTGTTAGAAAAGAGGATAAAACTTAATATTGCAGCAAATTGAACAGTAAATATTATACTTAATGTCAAAATACCATTTACTTCATTGGCATTAATTGAAAAATAAAGATTTAAAAGCGCAAAAATAATGAATTTGGCAGTTGAGCTTACAATCCCACTCGCTTTAATCCTACTTACTCAAATCAATTGGAAGTTTGTTTCTAAATATGGAATTTATATCGTCCAAATCATAATACCAAGTTTCTCCATAATCGAAACATATCATTTTGTAATGGCTCAATCTCCTGTGTGGCAGAACGAACGTCATTTAGCCCCAATTTGCTGTAGCAACTTTGGAAACTTTGTTCGATTTTATCGAAGGTTAAAACTGATCAGGCAATTGCAAAAGCGACTGAGATGACTTGGAGGGCAAATTACCGTTCGCGTTCCTTTACGCTAAATTGCCTGTTCTTCTGAAGAGAAGAAATTCCAGTGAACCTACAAAAAGTAATCGCCAAAAAAAAAACCCCATTCGTCTGTGAGTGAGCTAACTTAAAAACTCTAAACGAAGCTCTGCAGCACTGTCCATCTTGGACTGAGCTCGTACAATATTAACCACTCTTATCTTTGACACAAGTTCTTGACGCTTTGACATGGCAACATGTCGTGTGTTTATCAGTTTCCTCATCCGTGATGGCCCACAGGAACGAGCTGGATGTTCTTTTCATGAACGTCATTTTACACTTTTAAAGGTCCCACTTACTGGTAATAATGTTCTTCCCCTGCCCATTCAAATTGTGATCAAAATGGGCCTTGATGCGGTTTAAGTACAGTCTGTGTTAAAATAACACAGCATAGAAGATGCCTAATGCAGTCATACACTTTTCCACATCTAGTACTTAGTCCTGATCAAGTCGAATAAAAACACCATCAGTCAGTTCGTAATATGCTTGGTCTAAATATAAGTATTAAACAAGCTCAAGCCAGACGGTGAAGATGTGTTATTGATGTTTCGGTTTTACTGAAGGCTACAAAACTTCTTTCTGCCCCCTGTAAGTATAGCTGACAACTAATGCATCATATCAGGGGTAATTACTATATTTTGGAAGGCAATTTCGTGTCAGAGTGGCATTAAGATCTGCCAATCCATAAATACATTTGATTATATTGAGTACATATGGCGCATACGGTATTTTATGGAATTGCTAACCAATGTTGTCGTCAGTTTCGCGGTGTGTGACATGTAACATTATCCTGTATGTTTGATACTCATCGACGTTGTCACTAAATTTTCCATTATCTACACAATATTTGATTCATCAAAGTCATTTCCGCTCAGCCAGTCTCAGTAATTTTCAAGGTGTCAAAGCAATTTTGTTATTAACAAAAGCAGAACAGAATAGTTTCCTGATTCATAGCTCTAAAATTAACACCTAAAGCAAATATTGACAGTTGAAAACAGATTGTCGGCAAGTATTACGTATGTGTAAAGTGTGGTGGGTCTGTCGGTAGGTCGGTCTGTTTGTTTGTTTGTCTGTCTGTCTGTCTGTCTGTCTGTCTCTGTCTCTGTCTGTCTGTCTGTCTGTCTGTCTCTCTCCCTCCCTTCCTCTCCCCCTCTCTCTCTGCTGTGTGTGTGTGTGTGTGTTTGTGTGTGTGTGTGTGTGTGTGTGTGTGTGTGTGTGTGTTGACATCAGGTGTGTGCAAGTGCAAGTGCAAATATGGCAATTAAGTTGTAAACACTTGTGACCGAAAATGTATTCACTAAATGAAACCAATGTATTGTGCTGAATTGCCATTGGGACAAGACAGTACTTAAGGAATTATTATCAGTTTGAGTGGGTAAGATGTGGTGGGAAAGTCTACAATGAGGACAGTATTCTCCGACGCGAAAATTACTTCCACCTAACAGATCTCTTCCAAAATGGTACAAATCCTGCAAGATCTGTGCGATAAATTGAATGTTCTGCCCAAAGGTATCCATTTCCTTATAAAGGCAATTTTACAGTGAGTTATCAAATAAGTCTGAATGATATTTCTTCCTGCCGCCTTTAGATCCTGTGAAGCTTCCTTTGCAAGTGATATATTTCCTTTTACATTTTGTAAGTTTTCACTTAAGCTTTGATTTCTTTCTGAATTTTAATCAGAAATTTGGAAGAGACATATTTTTATTTTAGTATGCCGTGGGAACTAATTTGAAATGAAGTTTTGAAAAAAAACCCCATGAATTAAAGGCATTGATATCAGGTGATAATTTTGTTAACGCTAGTTGTTGTCTAATATTGGTGCAAGTTGGTACAAGATAATAACATACTTAAAGATATTTTTGTAGGTGTAATGCCACTAACAGGCTAGACTTTACAGTGAACAGAGTTCATTCCTTCAGGCTGCACATTTTGCACCATCCCATCAGAAATTTGTCTATGTCATACTTTTAACCTTTGCCATTCGTCTTGCTTTTTTGACAACCATTTTGACATTTAACTTCGAAAAGATCCCAATTTTGTATTCTGTCTATGAAACACATTAAGTGAAGCTGCCTCGCCGCATTGAAAAAATCCATTTTGTTTTGCATTTCAGTGGCAAAGCTATATTTCTCTTTGAAGTTCATATGCTCTTTATTTCAGTATAAGTCGCATATGAGTTCCTTGTACAAAGCAACACAGGAGCATTGCTATCAGTGACACAACGTTTTCAAACGGTGGCATTTAGATATAAGTATATGTATTAAAAAAGCGTGCATTAATTTTCATATTGCTGCATCCAGGTAGATCTAATACTTGTTCTATATTATTGTCTCCATCCGGGATAAAAATTGCAGTAAATCCTAAGATATCATGAATAGTATTGAAATGTTAATGAGGAAATAAAAGAAATCTTTGTTAAAGTGTAGAAAGACTGTGTAAAATTCAGTCTCTCGAATGCAGTAGTAGTAGCTAAGGAAACATGAGTAAGAACTGCTGAACTCAAATATATTGAAACGGTCCTAGCAACAGTTCAATCAGCCTTGATAAAGATAAGGACGCACGTCAAGTTATTCCTTTCTAATGACCCATTCAGAAGTGATTATTGTGATGAATCGTTTGTATCGGACATGACAATTCCGTAGCACAGGAAAGGTTTGTCTCCTTGATAACAAGCCAAGAGGAGCTACAACTACTAAAAACAAGTAATTTTGCTTTTTACTGGCTGCAAAATCTGTAAGAGCTGGTATTTCCCCAGTTTGTATGAAACATTAAATGTATGGCAATAGATATTCTAAATTCTAAAAGCGCATTTTGCCTTGTAAAGCTGGCTCAGAGTACCGCTTGGAACGGCTTCCGTAGGTATGAAAACGTACAACAAAGTGACGACAGTAGTGAACTGAGCTGGCGTTACAGATGTGGTTTGTCTTTGATGTCAATACATCCATTGTTTAGTCTCAACATCTAGCAACGTTGATTGCAAGTTTAATGTAAATGTACAATACAAACCTAGTTTATACCATAAGGGCCAACATTTGAAACGCTCTGTCCTCATTGCTCCTAATTGATCTCTTGGGTCTAATCAGATGTTTTCGGTCTTTGAGCTGCTGGTACAGTTACCCTTGTGGATAGTCTTTCATCGGGGAGGTTGCTACATCTTGTCTGTTATTCAGCCATAAACAGATTGCTGTGTCAGATCTTCTCGTGACTACACCGAGCTACTCTTTATCCCTCCGTGATTTAAGCTAATCTCATCAAGATGGACTCTGTGATCAAGACCTAAAAGAGTAAAAAAAGCACAGAGACACCAGGACCGGAAGAAAAGACATCAATTACACTAAAGTCTCTTTCCATCGCTACTTTGTCTCAGGAAAAGAGAGCTTCTTCACTTCTTTACATGAATCTGTTGACGTGAGATTTGTTCAAATGAAGCTAATATTAAAAGTGCCTTTTTGGTAAGATAAGATTTCTACTCTGAAGAAAGCGGTAGGAAAAACCTCCAGCCTTCCGGGGCTCCTTGTATGTCTGAAAAGTCAGGTAAATAAAGGATTTAGAGGTTAATGGAAAACCTCAGCTAAGCTTTCCCCGTACTCTCATTCATTTACGATTTATCAACCTGAGTAAATATTACCATTCTAGAGAGTCATTAGCGAAGCTGCAGATAGAGTTCAAGTGATTTCGCTCCCACGAATCAATAGAAAAGTAGTTCCACCATCTGCGCCAAACAGACAGCAGATGTCAGCAAGAAACAAGATACTTTCATAACGCACACAGACAGCTTCACTTCGTACCGTATTAGGATTACAGATTTATCGTGTTGTCGGAAATTTCATGGGATAGTTTGAGATACGATAAAATCCTTTGCAATAGTCATGTAAATTTAATCAATGGTGCTATAATGTTTGTGACGTATGCACTCGCGGCCACTTTTTCATATTCACTTTCACAATACACAAATATCTGCTTCTGATCTATTTTAATAACTCGAGCATTTTCGAATGACTCGTAAAAATACACTTTGCAATAAGTTTTTGAAAAAATTCAAGATATTTGTGAAAGTGTGTTCGGCATCATCTGTGCAAAATCTATTTCGGATGTTGCTTTCTGTCTCAAGGCAGTGTGCGTTTTATATCATTAATTTTGTTACTTAGCGTCTGAAAGCTGTCTCCATTTCATATCACAGTATTTGAAAAGGATACAATTTTTTATGTTTTCCCTGCACTAATTTTACTTGCCTACTTATTAAATTGTGCTTAACCTATTATGGTAAACTGCCAGTGTTACACATAGCCGCTTGCTAACAGGGAACCTCCACTTGCCCTGCCAGTAGCTGCCACATAAATAAGACAGCAACGCACCATTATACCAGACCGGAGCTGGCGGTGAGAGGCATAAACATTTGCCAAACATTATTGCCGATCTCCGAGGCCAGAGAACACCTCGCCACGCTACGTTGACATTGTACAAAACACACACAATGAAAAGATCAGGGATCTTTTATTCAAAGAACGACAGCAATTAAAAAATTACAATACATATATGTACAGTTGAAGCACGATGTCTTTTATTATTAATGATATCACGTTAAGTACAATAGTTGAGGCAAGACATGGCATCTACAACAAAAGCGACTAAATGATATAAATCAGGCTGAAAAATAACTGGTGTTCTCTTTTAATTCATAAGTGTAAACTACGACAAGTTCAGAAGTTAAAATCTGTCAAAAATCTTTGTCTTAAGAAAGTGGCTTATTATTTACAAGGCGAGAAATAATTATCTAAAACACAAAAAATGCAGCATAATTGAAAATAATAGAAATTTCCTGTATTTTACTACATGTAATGTTATTCTATCTAAGACGAGCAGGCATTGACAACATCCACTCTCCATCAAGATACATCATACACACAAGCGTTCATGACACAAAGATATCCATAGGCGAATTATAAATCCGTTATCCAAACAAATTTTTCTTAACGTAACGCTCTCAAGGAAGAGAGGATGTGGAAATTTCTTGAAGCAAGTCATCAAATATCTTCTGACGCTGCCAAATTTTCCTTCAGGACTTTAGGATTTCCAACCTAAAAGTATATTTATTCACTCTTCTGTATTTTAGTTAATCGCTTTGCAAGTTTTGTTATTTGCCCTTGGCATTCCTCTTAATAACTGCATTGTATTGCTTAGTTTTTAAAAATTCGACACAAATTCCTTGAGCAATTATTGCCGATATTCTGCATTGCAGAGATTCAGAACATTCCCTTCAATATGAAAATAGTTCAGTTGTCCTTGTTTCAATTCGTCGTCTTGATTGTTACAATCGGTAACAACAGCCAATTATACTGATATACAAAGAATGGTCAGCAACAATGCCAAGTCAAACACAAAGAAGATTCTGAGGAAGACGCGATCTAGTATTCTTGCGGCAAGTAACCATAGTTTTCCATGGTCCAATTTCTCTTCTTCCTCCAGGCCTTGCTCCTCTTCTTCAGGTCTACTCAATCTTTTAGCCGCCCATCCATTGGCAGGTCTCCTACCTTCGTGAAATTCCACATCGTACACTGTGGTACCTTTTCCATTGTTTTCAACTGGTTCATATATCTGAGCTGACATTGGCGGTCTGTTTCGAGGAATCATTGGTGACTCGGAACTGAAGCCTCGTGACTTGATCTCAGTTGGTGGACTTTTGGAAAGTGTAGCTCCCAAAAGACACCGAGCCTCTTTACGGAGTCCGACCAATGGAGCAAAAACTTTGAAGATTAGACATTTCCCACAACTGGACATTGATGTTGCAGCTGAGTGATGGTGGAGATTTAGTACTACTACGGTGAAGATGAGCGATAAAGCTGTCACACACATAATGCACATCAAGTAGATAGCTGAAAATAAAGAATGGTAGAACATTAGCGTTACTTTGTATTATGTCATTGTTGGTCTGTGAGAAGAATATGTGTGTGCTCCTCGCGTCATAAATGAATATTAATATAACTCAAGAAAATTGTTAGAAACGTGCACTGTCAAATTTTTAAAAACGTATTTGAAGTCGGCGCTAAATTAAGGGAATATGCTGATTCAGCCATGGATCAACGATACCATCGCATTGAATACTGAGCGTTGCTTTTCTGCTGAAAAATTCCAAATCAGAGTCCCCATTCAGTTAGATAAGGAGAGATGGTTCAAAAATCAATTTTAGGACCTAACTTGATACATATTATAAGTACTTAAAATTACTTACTGAGAACGGGAATGTAGTCAGACGTTTCAGGTATTTTATCAGCAATAATGAACTGGAACACAGAGAAGGAGAGTAGACAAGTGATACCAAGTGATACCTTCTCGCCGGATTCAGGAGGCAAATAAAACATTAACAGTGACATCAGTGACAATACCTACAAAAGACAAAAAAAGAGAGCAATGCCGATTGTTCGTCTACAGGTTCAGTGTTTCACCGTAATAAGGGTCGTTGCCATCAGCAGGAGAGCCTCGCTTAGGTAAAACAGTTAAATCCATGAATTCATTCGTCTTTAAATCCAAACATTAGCTTCAGCAATGGACATGATGATATTCCTTGTCCATGGTTGGACTTCTTAGTTCTGAATCTGTTAATCTAAGACCATTTCCTTTATACAAGATGGCCATGCTTGTAGTCCTTTAAAATGCATTTTTTAATGAGATAAAACAAAAATCCCCTTCCAAGGAATGCTCTTATCCCAGAGAACCTTAGTAAGGGAATCCCAAAGGGGCTTTTCCCTGCTGCAGTTGCACGTTATCGGGCATTAGTGAATGTTCCCTGATGAAGGCTTTTCCCTAAAAGCGCTTTGAATGACTGCCGGGAGAATTCACTTCGTTTCACGAAGGAAACCCTATCGTCCCCTCATAAAATATTTTATATCCAGTTTTCGTTGGGTAATAAAAATTCCACGACATTATCCTTTTATGTTACGCAATAAAACTTATCGACAGGGGAAAGACAATTCCTGACTTTGAATACATTTCTTTTATCTCCCTTTGGCAGAGGAAAGAAAAACAAGGGCAAGACACCCAGAGGAATGGTGGTTAGTAGTGTGTTTTGGAGTCTAAGGGGCCATGTGGTACCAGTGGTACCTGTGGTACCTCCATATTATATTTGATATTAATATTTAATATTCATATTTATCACACATGTAACCATATAATGTCGATTTTATGAATGTATTACTATTATTATTATTATTATTATTATTGTGTGTATGTGTGTGTGTGTGTGTGTGGAAACTTTAAACATGCCAATACAGGAATGCCTTATGTCATATAGTGTTGTACCTAATGTAACACCTGTCAATAAAAGATCAATAAAAATCCCATTAAACTGTTAAATTGTTTCTTAATTGTTTGGTGACAAGTTAGTATCCAATAAAGTACCAACAAATAGTCCATATCAACAATTGATTTTCTAAACTCTATTCTAGTTTTAAATTTAACTGAAAATGACCAACAGTTTGAGTTTGACAGTTGTACTGACAACATCCATATTTATTTATTGGAATATAAATTTTACAAAGACACATTACACAAATTTACTGGATTTTTATTTTGTAAATTTTTACTTACTATATCTACCATTTACTTTGGATAATTTTACAACACACATTTCATGGATTAATTTACCATGGATAAAAAGGAATTCAGGTGCAAACATTGTGATAAAGTTTTTAACCAAGGAAAACTTAGGAATAGACAATAGAAGGTTGGTATATTTTACATTTAATTAACTATTAAATAAAAAAAATCATATTAGTTATGAAATGATAAGTTATGTGTCAAAATTCATTGCAAGTTCATATGGATTTTTCTTGTACAGAATGTGGCTCAAAATCAAAAGTACCTAATATTTGGCTTCATGGAGCCATTTGCATTGTAGAATACTCCTACAATGATGCCCAGCAATTTTGGTAACTGTATCTTATGTAGTTTTGCCATGGATCAAGTTTTTGTGATGACACCTTTGAAAAACTTCAAAATGTTGTATGAATTTTCTTGTACAAAATGTGGCTCAAAATCAAAAGTACCCACTATTTGGCTTCATGGGCCCATTTACATTTGTATAATACTCCTACAATGATGTGCAGCAATTTTGGTAACTGTATCTTATGTAGTTTTGCCATGGATCAATTTTGTATGTCTTTACCTTTCAGGCCCACTTGTATGTGAATTAGCCATGAGTGCAAGTTCAACTGTCTTGTGTACACAGGATTTATTGCAAATCCTGGGTACAGTCAAGGGTTGAAAGTGCTAAACATGGACATATACTGTGGAAGAGTCCATGTGAGTGTGGAGGTGTCATAATGCACAGTATTTCTGTGAACAGACACAAAACTTCACATCCAGGCAGGTTAGAGATGTCTTGTCTCATTGACAAGAGGCCTCTGTAATCATCCTGTCTGTACACTGCAGATACGTCCAATGTTTTAAAAATCAAAATTGCCCTGAATCTCTGCCAATTTTTTTAGTACTCATAGAGATTGTCATTTTGAATGTAGCACATCATTCAAAATCTTTGTTTTGAATCCACTTATCCTTTAAAATTTTTGTTCAAAATTACAAACAACAAGCATCAAGCAATGAATAATAATAATAATAATAATAATAATAATAATAATAATAATAATAATAATAATAAAAAAATTTATTCATTTTATATGTGCTATAAATATATGTGTATTAAAACAAGTATTATTTATTTTTCAGTCACATGAGAAGTCTTACACCTGTGAGGACTGCGGAAAATCATTTGGGAGAAAAGATGTACTAACAAGACATAGAAAGGCTCATGAAATACAAAAGGAAAACAATGAAGAACCTCCTGCTAAAAGATCGAAAATAGCTGAAAGTTATGAATGCAATATTTGTGCTGCATCCTTTGAAAATGTGATGGAGCTCAAAGTTCATTTTACAACTCATCGGATGGAAACTGAAAAGTTGAATGAGGATCAGCATCAACCTTCCAATGAAGATCCTCTTATGAAAAAAGCATTAAGTAATGCTCTCAAAGTCATAACATTTTATTCAGAAGGACAACAAAAGAGTGATCTTTTACAGTTGTTTAGTGATCGAAAGGAGGATGTAGCAAAGTATCTTGAGAATGAAACAAAAACAACTGGTGGAGTCAAATGGTACATGAGTTGTGGAATTAAATTTCTCAAGTATGACAAAGATGGAAATCAAATTGACACAGTGGGATATTTTACAAGTTGATGCATTATCAAACTGCCAAGAGAAGATGATGACACACTAAATACATCCATTGATCAAGCCTACTTGAAAATGTTTGTCAACTGTCAGGAATTTCAAAGAGAAGGATCTGGATGGGCAGTTGATCAAGTGTTGCATGTCAAGCTAGATATGGGAAAATACAAACCATTGAAAGGTTCACAAAACTTGGATTTGCCAAAATCAATACATGGAACAAAAGCCATCTTAAATGTCCAAAATGAAGATGACAAGTGCTTTATTTGGTCAATTTTTGCATCACTGCATGAAGTAGCTCCACACCAACATGGCTACAGAGTGGAAAAGTATACCGTCTATGAATCTGAACTAAACAGGGGTGGTATTGCTTATCCTGTTGCAGTGCAGGATGTACCAAAGTTTGAAAAGCAAAATGACATAAAAGTGAATGTGTTTGGTTATGAAGATGGATACTATCCTCTTTACATTTCAAAGAATCAGAAACAGAAACATGTTAATGTATTACTGATGGAAGAAAAGGGGAAAACACACTATTGTTTGATCAAAGATTTCAACAAAATGCTACACTTCCAAACAAAACACAATGGAAGAAAATATTTCTGCACTTATTGTCTACATGGATTTAGTTGTGAGGATCTGTTGATCAATCATAAGCTACTGTGTGAAACACATGGGATGCAACGAACAGTAATACAAGCTGAAAAGGATAGAATTATCAGGTTAAAAAATGTGGGCAAAATGCTCAAAGTACCTTTTGTCATCTATGCTGATTTTGAATGCATTTTGTCACCAATGGCAAAGGATGGAAAAATGCATCTTCACAAACCCTGTGGATATTCATACCTTGTTGTGAGTGCACTTGATGAAGAGCAACCCAAAATTGTGCATCACACACAAGAGAATTGGGAAGATGTGGTTGAACACTTCTTTGACAATATCATGGAGGGATCTGAACACTTGGTGGAACGTTTGAAAACAAATGTTCCCATGACATTTACACCTGAAGATGATCAAGTACATGGAGAAACTGATTTGTGCCACATCTGTGGTAAACACATGGAAGCAAATGATAAAGTGTGAGATCATTGTCATTTCACTGGCAAGTATAGGGGACCAGCCCACTTCAAATGCAACTTGGCCTACAAGTATTCCAAGTTTATCCCAGTGTTCTTTCACAATCTTGACGGCTATGATTCTCACCTACGGATGCAAGCTCTTGGAAAGTACAAGGATAAAAGACTTTCTTGCATTCCTAAAAATACAGAGAAATATATTTCATTCAGCTTGGGTCACATACGCTTCCTTGATAACTTGAGCTTTATGAATGAGAGCTTAGGCAAATCACTTCATAATTTAGCAGCTGAAGGTGATGAACATTTTCACCACATCAAGAGGCACTTCAAAGATGCTCAACAGAGAGCACTTTTGCTGAGAAAAGGAGTGTACCCCTATGAATGGATGGATAACGTAGGTAAAATGGAACACACCTCCCTACCTGAGAAAGAGGCTTTCTGTAGTAAACTCACTCTGTCTGACATCACAGATGATGACTACAAACATGCACAAAATCTGTGGGAGATCTTTCACATGAAAACAATGAGGGATTATCATGATCTCTATTTGAAGACTGTCTAAGGGTGAAATAATAAGACACAAGCGATATTGCCTTAGACTGTTTTATTGAGTGCTGGACATATGTACATGTGCATCGTCATGTGTTCCTGGCAGCACTAGCTGCTTACTGCTTACTGCTTAAGGCCACTATTTAATTTTGTTTTGAAATAATAGAGACATATTGCAAGTCCAAACTCTTGGGCAACAAATCTTTGGGAAGAATGATGCTTACTTTGTGGATGCATACAACAAGGCAACTTTGCACCCTTGGGGTTATCTCTTGGTCAATTTACATCCCAAGACAACAAGAAATGAATGCAAATTACTGACACATGTAATAGCAGGAGAAACAACAATTGTCTATTTACCAAGAATGGAATAAAATGTAATGTGTGACATACATACTGCACATAATGATCAAGACAGTACAATCAGCAACATGGGTAACATTTGCTGTAAAGACTACAAATATTAATCTGTCATGCGTGTACAAAGGCATGGTTAGCTCCTGTTGCAAAAGCACTGGAGACAATGTAGAACAGCTAATTCTTTAAAAGTGGTCATACATTATTTATGATGACAGAGTATTTCACAATGAATCCAATGTATGGCACGAACATTTTGATAAGTGCAATGAAGATGCCATACACAATATTCAAGTATTTGGTTCAAAACATCAAGAAATTATTCAGCTTTACATATATGACTGGACTGTGGGGACACCACTGAGACTATCTTATGAAAAGAAATTGATAACATCACCAGAAAAGAAAAAAACTATGCATGAATCGATTCAATCAGATAGTTAACATGGGTGGCTCAGTGAAAGCACAAGCATTTCTGGAGCTTCTGGCTACAAGTCCAAAGAAGCAGGCAATGGCTCTCATTGTGACAATGAATAAGCAACAAATGAATGCTGTACATGAAATTTTAATCAATCTTTGTTATGGAAATATACAACTGAGTGAAACAGATAAAAAGAAGTGGCAAAGGAAGAGAAATGTCATTAGAGAGTTGACCACGAGAAGAACTGGAGCCAAATTCAGAAAAATGTTGAGTAGCATCAATCGGTTGTGAGGCGGAGTAAATGCACAGAGCAAGCAAAAGCTTAAAATTAGTTCCATAATGTTTCTTCCCTCATGGGTGACATCTGGTAGCACAAACATAATGTTCATTTAACAGTTGTTGACAGTTTAATAACAGCTGAGACAGATATGGCATGAATTACTCTGCCAAAGATAAAATAAAATGGACATAAGAAGATGCAACAGACATTTGGCTGAAACTGTACTATTCCAGACAACATAACAGGAGATGAACATGATTTATTTAGATATTACATGCTGTTTGGCATGGAATATGG
>JBCAUI010177416.1:0-17385 GCA_038406195.1 Haplosyllis anthogorgicola
CAGACCCCCCCCCAGGATGGGCCTCAGATCTGAGTGCACAAAGGTCATCCTCCAGACAGAACCCCCTCCCCTACCTGGCTCTGGCAAGGCATCATGGGATAGCAGCTCATTAATATAATTTATGTCTGGCACTGAGGAGGCCACCTCATTGGCTGGCAGGTCATCTTGCAGACAGACTCCCCCCCCCCCCCATCAGGAACGTGACACTTTCGCCTCTTAAATTTGTTAATAGTATGATCCTTCCAGACCATGGCTTATGCTCTGTTTGTAGCTTTGATCTCTTTACTTATCACGTTTCTATCTAAGCATCAAAGCAGGCAATTTTTCCCAATTAGGGCTTATCTTCTCGCTAAAACGTAATTTCAGAGGATCCATATATTCTTTGCCAAACTCCCGTGGTTCCCTCCTTAAATTGTAAACACACTCTGATCTTCTCTAAAAGTTCAAAACGTTGATTGCTTAGTCCAAAGTTCTTAATAATTCTCCTTTTCCGTCCAAAGAACAAACATTCATTTCATTACTCTCAAATTGAGAGTATTCCTTTGAAGTTTTCCGAATAATTTTATGTAAATTTATTCGGTTTCGTAGCAGTTCATATGATACAGGTGTTCACACTCAATTCGGAAAAGTTATAATTGGGGAATATCTGCAAAGAACGCCTTAAAAATAGGGATTTCAAATGATCAATAAGCAACCAAGTGTTAACATGTATGCATGTGTCCATGGAAATATTTACATGTATCAAACATGAAAAGGTTTACACATGAGGGTCATCACTATTTTGATGTTTTGGCATAAATGCTAAAGAACCTGTACAATCAAAAATTACCCGTACTCCGCTGCTTTACATACATATGCACCATCATATTTATCTGCCCAGAACCCAGCAACAATCATGTCACTGTGATCTATAGTTTTAATTTGGCAGCCATATTTGTATTTTTGGTTGAACCCTTCATATCTGTCTACAGGCGTTCGTATGAACCAATCGTTTTGTTTTAATTTCACATAAATCACACATTGCGGGCTGTGATCCATATTGACCCATTTTTGCAAACTCTATTACAGATATAAAAAAAGGTTCTGACTAATTTCACAAAAAAGTGGGATTTTTATACATTATATTGTGATTCCAGCCATCAAACAACCACACTATCCTTCAATGAGTTAATCTCATTTTAATTAATATATTCTTCATCACATTACGTAATGGCTTTGTGAAATTTTATGCTTTGTGTCATGTTCCTAATTTTCGTTCGTGGAACAAGTTGAAATGTTTACACCAAATGAAGAATATGCAAAGTCCATTTTGCAGACATTTATGTGAACAATCTCAATCTTGTGTTCCAACAGCTAGAAACAAGTCCAAAGAGTGTTTAATATTTCTTCACTTGTAAACCTTATTAGAACTTTCATCAACCTTATTAGTATTGTCATCAACTTGTTTATTGGCATTTCATAAACATTTGATCTTATTTCTTAAATATCTTAATGAAAAATACTCTTTGATGTCAACAGATGATGTATTTACAATGTTCACAGGTCTTTTCGTTCTCAACAGAATATGACAATAACAATGGCAGTGGAATGTTGAGAAATAATAACAAAGTAATGAAGGAAACAAAACACGCGTGGCCAGCCAAGTATTCGTACATGCAAATCTTGGCCAAAGAGCTTTACTGAAACACTGCCTGCAAACTCATTCCATATTGTTGTTGTAATAGAGACTTTTTTCAACAAGATGTTATTCCTGGTGTTTACAATATGGTATATACTGTACGTATGGGGTTTTGCATAATTCTTATGTACACCAAAAGCAAACGCCAAGTGTTCACAAAGTACACGTGGAGCAGTCGACAGCGGAAGATGTTTGGCATGCTTTTGGACTTGGCACTCACTTACAAAAGCAAGCCATGTGGAATTCAACCTACTCTCACTCAAAGATGTCTTTAATCATAAAATTGCTACTTTTTAAAAATCAGGGGCATCTGGTTTTGGTTGTCGTGGTTATATAATTTTAACCGGGCGAGTTTAATTCATGGATGTAAGAGATTGACCTTGACAGCGAAGAACCAACTCTATCAGTGGAACTAATGGGCGAACTGGTTGAACACGTGGTGAAGACCGATTGTTAAGTAACAATTAAAGAAGAATTAAATGGACATTCACGTTGACTAATGGCTACAAGCGCACACGTGTAAAGCTGGTAAGAAGGTCGTGTGACTTACCTGTTGAGATGCAGGCTGGGTGGACTGTGGTGTTACTCCCGCGACCCCAAATCGCTGCTGCAGGCCCCTACAAAACACCACCAATACACCATGAGTTAGTCTAACCCAGCTGAGGAGAATAAAAACCCATTGGGCTTCGCGAAATGCTATACATACATCATGTTACACATAGTACAGTGGCGGCACCAGCCTATACTTTTTTCAAGGCAATTTTCTCCTTCTCATTTATCTATCTCCGAAGCAGCATCTGATGAAGGTAGATGTGCCGGTAGATGTTCTCTAGTCGAATGAGTGGGGAGTCCGGAGATAGAGATATAGGGACATACAGCCACACCAGCTTCAGTAGGCACTGATAACAAGGCTACGGGAGAAATATGCAAGATACCCATTGGAGATTGGAAAATATATTGAACTCGGAGCTGTTCGGTTTAGTGCAATTCAGTAACAGCTCTCTCCCTGGTTATAGGTTAGAGGTGAAAACTACAAAATATTTGCGGATGCCAAAGTGGCGAGACCAATACTGACTGCCGCAGTTTATTTTTGGTTTTGCTGGGTAAGAAGATACAGACTGGGCTCCGTAGCAGACAGCTGATTGCAGCAGTTCCTCCAACTCCACAATGTCATCATCTTGCCCTAGATAGATGCTCCTCATCATCACTTAGCATCGCCTACACAACCTGGAGTCTGATAACTAGAGTTCTGCAATCTGATATTGAAAGTGATCTATACCGACTAAGTAGCAAGTCTGTCAATAGGGTGATTTAGTATAAAGTGGGTATACAACAACCCAGAACTAATGGTAGCTGCCATAGTACACTCGCCATTGACCTTGACAATTAGAGCCCTCTTGGTTGCCTTGGCAACTTGCTCTTTGATTTCTCTGATCAGCTGTTCATCCACTTGTAACGGTAATATCACAAAACGCAACATTCTACTCCTACAACCACCAAGAAGATTGCGGTTAGCTGCCAGCTCGTGTGTTATCCTGCACACCGTTGAGCCATTACGTAAACATAAGAAAGAAAGAAAAATACCCCGAGCAAATTTGGAAGCATTATTACTTATTCTTGGATCTACATTAGCCTTGTCTCAACTGGAACAAAGTACTTCTGATCTCTTTGTTTAATTACGTTGTTTTAAGGTTAAGTAGTATAATATATGGTGATAAATATATCTTTGTATGATGCTCTCCTACACGCTGCTCTTATGTGCACCACCTTTAATTAAGACTTAGAACACATGGAAATCAGAAAACTGAGCAAACTCATGCATGATTGGTTATAAGTGATAAAAATTCATAGCCCTGAATCCCCTATTTTCAGTAAGATAGATTCAACAACGTAAGTAAAGTGACCAGAAGAATTGTGTTTTAGTTGAAAGAAAGCCAATTATAACTCAGTGTTAGATGAAACACTTCATATGTTGCATCCTTTTGAAACTGACGTGGATAAGTTTCGAGTGAACAATACTCTATGCATACGCACTGAGCGATATGTTTGTATGATTTTCTTTTGAGATTTCAGCGAAACCAGCATAGAATACCTGATCCGATAACTTATTGGCGGATCCTAGGCGGTTGCAGGAATGCGCAATCTTTTCAACGGTCAAAACAATATTATCAGACAAATGTGGAGCACCTGATTGGTCCTTGAGCACATTTTGATTCCTTTGAAATTTTCAATATACGTCTAACACAAATTAGTTTATGATGATATTGAATTGCTCTGTAGTATAGAAGGAAGAGACAAATATCTAATGAAGGCATTTGCCTTATGACTTGTTCCCTTTCATTCCCAACACTTCTTTTTTCACAACATGAAAAGTGACATATCCCACATAAAAGAACACATCAAGCGTCACGTTCACCATCCCCTAGCAATGTCTTTCTTTCTGCTGTGGTCTTTACAATTAATTCTTACACTACTATCCCAAAATTCATGCAGATATATAGATTATTTACTACCAATTGTCGGAATAATTTCCTTCCTCGCGTCCGCATCCTGTTGCTGCCGAATCGGAATTCGCTGGGACAGTTGATCCCGTGTATTCCTTACTGTATCCATACCCGTGAAGAATGGTATCTGTGTGAATGGGAACTGGTGACCACATTGTCATACTTCAATATGTTATTGTTTGCAAGGATCTGGCTTGGCGTAAATCATGTGAACAATACCTATTATCACTGATTGCCTATATCTAAAGTATATGAAATATCAAGCTTATGAGTTGTCTGTCTGTCTGTTTGTACGGTAATTATTTCTCCGACAATTATGGGGTAAATATTTCGTTAACAAACCAAAAATGTTCTAACTTGTATCAAAATGTCACCTGGTAAAAATAAATCGAGTTTAGCTTCTGTTTCATTTAATGTTTTGTTGGGATAAGACACTGTTCCCAGGCGGTGGGCATCTGTACCTTCAGATATTTCAATTCCATTGGCAGTGCTTCATTCAAACCTCCACAAAACATGATGCTGCCAATACAATTACACGTTACAATAGTCAGACCGTAACCTTTAACATGCAGTTGGTGTCTTTACCCGAAATCATAGAAATGATCGACCAAAGCTGCATAGATGAATATTCCAAAAAATAAGGTATAAACAAGTATCTTAATTTAGAGGGTAATTTTAACGTAACCAGCATCCCGGATATCAATTGGTTAATTTCACACACAGAAATTTTAAAAGTTTACGCAGGTGGGTATCATTCTGGAGCTGGAATATTTTGGAACATATCGCTTCAATCATGTTCACTCTTGTAAAAATTTTGAACTATTTTTGAATGAAGGATCCGTGTTGTACTGCTGAAGCTCAATACACTCAATATCATCTGCAAGGTGAAGTGTCTGCTAGTTACCAGCTTCATTACTGCTTTGAGGTGTGTGTGATGGATACGCGCCGTGTAGTTAAAGTGATGATGAATCAAAATTCCACACTGTAACCATCACAGAGAACATCACGCTATCGTTTAATTGGTAACCGACGACTACTTATGGTCACTTCGTTTATGTACTAAACTATCACGAATTGATACAACAATAAATATCATTAAATATAACGTAGGATGAATATACCATTATCTATAAATTCATAGAGGAACTGAGCACTGCTCTGTTTACAAATTTGCCTTACTCATAACGTAACATGATAGAGAAATATGAAAAGTTGCTTGACAAAAAATAATAAGAGCTTCTTCGGACAGGTCTGTACCATGTATGGCTACCTAACATTATAAATGTAGTGTTGCCATCTACTGACCGTGTGACTTCACCTCACGATGACATTACACAGATATGAACACACATTGGTACAAAGCAACCTAAGCGCATGACAAAATAATCTGTTATATTGTAAAGATTACGCGTGGACGTTATGCTCCTCTGTAAATGTTGTGTTTAAAATAAATATTTTATCCCACATACCTCTTCACACAAAGTTCGAGCGTTCCCCCTGCAGCTTTGATGATGTCCTGTGCCTGCTTGTGTACCATAAATCCCGCAGAACGGTTGGCTATCGACACAATCACATCACCTCGCTGCAACTCACCGTCCGCTGGGCTCCCCACGAACACCTGAAATCACAGTTGAATGTAAAAATGTACCTGAATGATCTGAATGTCATGCAACATGGGAACTAGGGTTATTTTAAAGACCACACCCTCTGTAAATCAATGTTTTTGGTGACATATTTTGACACAATCCTTTTTTTTGAAACCTGTTGCTGAGATCTACTCCCCATCTCCGCTGTCCTATTGTATAATGAAAGAATGATGAATGTTTCCAGAACATTTGATGTTTCTGCGCACTTAAGATCACGGCCAAACTGAAACGAAAGTGTGTGATAAAGAGAACATGGTACCAACCACAAAATAAAAACAAAACACAACATCAATTGTATCGTCTTCAGAGACTTTAGAAAAGAAACTGATTGATACCATAAAATCTTATTGTTAAGAAATTGTTTATCAACAAATATCTATCAATCATCTGAAGAGTAATTGGCACGTAAATAGTCAATCCAGAACATTGAGGCCACACAGCACGCTGGATTCATGTTTGTTTGTTGGTTATGTTTTATTTGATAAGAATAAGCATTTTTTATTCATTTAAAGTGGTGAATTGAACATAGTTGTTTTTACTGGAAGGTCACTTATCCATGGATATTTGTACTGCAGTATGATAATCATTGCACTCGGTACGAAGAGGCGGGTATGAGAAGTATGCCTTTGAAACAATATATCAAAGTTTCGAGGCAGTTCAGATGCTAGGTATATACCGAGGCATTTGATAGATATATAAATACCCGGTGTTTTTTTTTCCGAACAATCAACAACTGTAAATATAACAAACAACCCGAAACATGTAGCCAACCGTTTTAATACATGTCATCAGGTGGTAATATAATTCATCATGTAAAGCTCGGCGGATAAAAAAGTATGTTGAAGAAATCAGAGTTTGAAATTCCTCAGAATTATGATTTCAAATTAATTGATGAATATCAAACTGACCAGTATATAGTTCTTCCAGCACATCACAAGAATAGGTTCATGTAGGCTGAACTAACTTAGCACTTCATAAATATAAGGAATAAAGGTCATAGTAATAAATGATCACACAGAAAAATCAAAGGTAAAAAATAATGAAAATATCGCCGGCAAAATGGTTGTGACCTTATTCTTGCAGGGTTTAAGTCTTTAGTCATTTTTTTGGGTCGTCTACGTGCAGGGTACAATTGTGTGTGCGCAAAACTATGACAGACGAGGACGATTAAGTCAAAAACGGATGATGGACAAATCATGATAGAATGTACTATTCGACATTTGTCTTTTGATATATGAATCAATAACGATCGATTAATTTGGATTCCCCATAATGTCAATGATACTGCAAATAAATGCCTGTTTACCAATACTACAAGAAATATGTGAAGTCTCTGGCTGCCTGCTGACACTCATATACAGTTTATGTTCCTACTGAGTAAAAAGTGGGTGTGTCTAGTGACTGTCTTAAGTTCAAAGTCCGTAAAACTCTGTATCTTCCATACAAGACAATTAATGATGTCTAAACATAAGCTGAAAATTTGTATCCTAAGCATGATCTATCTACATGACATGTCTAGGCGAATTTCAAAAACATCGTCAGTTCCAATGGGGTTGAGGCTATGTTCACTAAGTGAATGTACAGATAAAGGGTAGATCATATAACTTGCTTGCTTCCAAAACAAACTTTGACAACATTGAAGGATGTACTTTATATTGGAACAACTGAAATTGTTTGCAAACACGATGATTTCGTAGTCTTTACAGCCTCCAGACAAATTAACGGAGATACAAAACACATCTGCAGAAAGTGTATTGCATTAGATACCATTACGAGTTTTATATGTTAAGACACTAAGGTAGACTAATGTAGACCATCAACCAATACATCACAGACAACATGTCATACGGATATTACTTGTCTGTTTATTATAACACAAAATGGGTTCAGCAATGCGGCGATTATCAGCTACTCTTACCATGACCAACATATGAACGCTTACGTAGAACATAAGGGTTTGTACTGAACTAATCACTGTATGGAGTACCGTTTACTGCTCAACACACTCTTCAGAGTTCAATCCATTTGTAAAATTGTAAAATAAACAAACAAACTAATTCACTTTTGGTGAGTTGCAGTCGCTTCGATTGCGAACTATTGTGAACCATTTGAAACATTACGTGGTGAAATGTGGCTTCCATTTCATCTGTAGATTGCATTAGCTTGAAAGAATTGGTTCAATCTCAGAGGTTTCACATTTACATTACATTTATTGTAGATCAACTTGTTGACCCACTAAATACACAATGGTTGGTTGTGCATAGGTGCAGAAGAGCTGAGCACTCAACAAAAACCGGGAGTGCAGCTAAAGAACGCGATTATTTTGACTCTTTGACAAGTATTAATTAGCATAACCATGACAACCAACATTACCTAACCACCATGTTCTCAACGTGTAAGTTAGCTGCTCACTAAGAAGGTTAGCACTTTGGCTTCCTCTGTAAAATATTGGCCATTAAGTTCTATCGCACAGTTAGTGCACTTTGCACATAAAACAAACATAATGACCTTAAAATGAGAATACAACATAATGATGTAATAAGAATGGAAGTGCATGTTATGGAAAACAGGCATGAAGTCCCGTGAAAGCGACGATATTAACAGAAACAAATGATGACACAAGTCTGTTATCAGTTAATGTCAATGGCTCGAAGTGGGAAATACTTTTGCTAGGCATGTCTGGTCTTTCGCCAAAACGATATGGCCTCGTGTACCAAATCTACTTCTGAGCAATGTGTACCAACCGAAAGGAAAGTAAAATTACCATGTTATTATATGTACATACCAGTAAAGTTGAAAAACCGATCAGGGTTGAACGTATCTGTGTAGATTTATTGATTGGTAAACATCAAGGAAACGTTGATGGGGCTACTCGTTGTCAAAGTCAAAGACTTTCAAGATTTTCTTTGTTAACCCGTTAACTCATGAAATAAAACTGTACAATGGAAATCTTGCCGGTTGTTGTTTTATCTAAACGTAAATATCTACGTAAATTTAAAATAATCAGTGGATCAGTTTGAATAATAATCTTGTTTATGTCGAACAAATACACTGTTAGTAAATGCACAGACATGTTGAAAAAAAAAATTCTGAAACTTTTCTCCAGTTTATCACGGTAAGATACAATGATACTAAAGTGTCAACATTATCACCATCGTTCATAGTGATCTGTCTTAAGTTTGGTTCCTGATGCTTAAAGTGAAAGCGATTTAAGCGATAATCTCAAACATATTTACACTAGATATAAATGGTATGAGTGTTGCGTAGAAAACTAACTGCTAATTGTATGAAAGTGATTAATGGAGTTGTCGAGTTTCTTTTTGCTTGGCAATGAAGTATTACATTACAATGAATGCAAAGTATTCGAATGTGAGCGCCAAATGAGATGACTGAGTTTTATTCACGCACCTCAAAAAGTATATTTTGCTGTCATTATAAATTTTCTTTTTGATTGAAGACCATATGATAGTTTCATTTTCGGGTATATTGTTTTTGTCCTATTACACTATTGTTTGTTTATTTTGTAGTAGGCAAAATGTTGCATTCACAAGAACTGGTACCAGGTATTTAGGTCACTGGTGAATCTGCCAGTAATTTTCATTATCTCTGCCAGAAACATTCTTCAGCATGTTAATTTTCCATTCCCAATGAAAAAGCCCAGTCTGGTATGCTCTCAGACTTTAATCTGATTGTTGTGTGTTTCGGTACAGTGTTCTTGGTTGTACATGTACTAAGTGGAGCTGCTGCTAATTTATCGGCAGAAATTAAGTAACTAATAGTAATTCGTAACATGTGAGTGTTACATGTACTTCACATAGCACTGATCCAGTATTGGTGCTGACAGGATGAAGCTAAAGAATGCACAGGTAAAGTGAATTACAGACGTTAAGGATCTAACACCAAAAAATCTCCCAGCATGTTTCTCTCAAGAAGAAACTTGTTACATACAAATCATAAGTTACTAATACATATAATACTTGCAGAAGACTTTTTGTTTGCTTCACCTATGCTTCACACGTTGGTTCTTTTGTCTACAGCTATTTTCATATTTCTTGTCATCTACAAATGGATGCCACATCAAAAGTTGAAAGCCACTTTCAAAGAGTATTCCAATTTTATTAGTTTTACTCATTTACAATAACAGACAATGACTATTATAGTCGTATACTTGATCAGCCTGAAGTAGATCTAACAGATACACATGTACTGAACTACAATGCTCAAAACAAATAGTTCGTTGCTATTCTCTTCACATTTTACAATTAATTTCGATGAAATAAAATTGTATGCATGTCATTCCATTTAAAAATGAATTTGAATTATCTCCTTAATTCCAGAAGAAGCCTTTTGCTTTGCGAGTTTAGCAGGGAGTAAAGTAACATGATGCAACTGGCGGAATTGATTCACAGGTCACATCAATGATATTATTTTTTTCTTCAAACAGCCTCACGGGCTTTCACCTGGTAAATCTTGCGCACACCACGCGAATACTTTATTGTACGCAATGGAAAGATTTATGTTCAAAGCAGCTGTATTTGTCGAAAACCACATTGAGTTGTGGCAACACGACTAAACTAACCAACAGAAATGATGTTTGACGCATATTCGAAATTAAAGCTGATTCGGTGGAGTATTCTTCTGAATTGTCTATCTTGTCAGATTATATATTCAACATTTAGAATCATGGTGTGCCTGAAATTGACAAGAATTTTATGCAGGTACACAACAATACTAGTATATTTCTTCTTTATCAGATTGATAAATTAAAATGCTGAATCTTGATACTTCAATTTAAGCTGTAAATGTTTCACGCGAATATTCCACTTTTCAAACGAGTGGACCATCCCAGATGTCAAAGCCCCAACGGCACTGACCTATGCCTTGCTGGGTACCACTCAAATCACCTACAAATCTTCTTAGTCCTCAATTTTACAGGTGAACTTTTTTCAGAAAGTCTCTGAAATACAAAATTTGACATTTCTAGTGGCGTTGGGCGTATCCAGTGAGTAAACAGCCATGGCCACCGAGAAGTCAACAGAACTTTTTCGTCAGTCCAATCGTGTGATGACAGAATCAACGCCAGTGACTGTCATCGTATTTCATACAGAAGGCGAGCGACTGTATCAAGGTGAATTGTAAGTGTGTCAGTTGTAGGTTATGAAATGACTAAACAAATAATTATCCAGCGGAAGCGCATCTATTTTATTGTCCATCTAAATATAAGGCTGTGTTTGTTATAATATTGTTGACCCTCATGCATCAGCAATGAGGGTCTATGTACCGGACGAAATCTAGATTTGTGTTCTGGGCCGCCATTGCAAAAAGTTGACCAGGAACACCCCCCCCCCCATCCGGACTGGGGAAAATGCATTTCTAGCCATTTCAGACCATTACAGGAAAAAGTCAGGGGAGGCAGGCGGGTCAGTGCTCTATCAGGACACCTCGTTGTTGCTGTTGTTCTTGTTGGTAAATGTTGGTTCAACAACATTATACAGTTAATATCTTGATGCTTCTGGTTGGTTCGTTCGTAAGTTTCAAGCTATTACGTTCTTTAGGTATGATAGGTTAAAGTAATTTAAATTTGTTGAATAAGAACCTACAATGAAACTCAAATACAACAATAAAATTATCATCATAAGTTTAGATCTAAGTCTTAAAACAAATTTTACGCACTTTAAGTTGTCATCCCCAAAAACGGAATAACTCAAATATTGTTTACAAACAACCCAACCGGAAGTTTCTAGATACCAATAGGACATGCCGAAAGTGTCACAATAACAAACCACAACTTTACATTACTGTCGTGCGTTTTAAGCCAGTCCTAACCATAAACAACGAATACACTTGTTCAATGGGCCGACGTGATCTCCCATTGTCCCTAGCACGTCTAATTTCAAAGGTGAAAGACAATCGCATCATAAACAAAGGGGTAAAATTTATAGCACCGCTACAACGATATCTATACGTTGTAAACTGGTGGATGAATCTGTTGGACTGCCTTGATGATTGACGCTCCAAAAATACTGAACTGACATCGACTGCAATGCGGCTACAGCTCCTGCTGAACAAAACAACTTCAGGACGGAACATACATTCATGTCTCCGTATTTTGAAGCAATGGAATTTCATACAGTTGCACAATATATCCGCAAAATAAATACAGACTCCGATCGAATCAGAACATTCTGAATACCAAAGCCAGAATAAAAATACCCTACTATTCAACACATACTTAAAAAAAATTTCTGTGATATCAAACTATTTTCAGTGTTAGCTGTGCTATGACACAAAGTATCTTAAATGGGCTACGGGCGCGGTTGTGTGATTTGACTAAAGAATCTAGATAAAGAATTAATAATTTGAATGAGAACGAGATTCTATTTTAAGACCTAAATCTGGAGGGAGGAAGTGTTTGTACAGGTTTGTGTTGCAAACAGCATTTTATTTTAATTATTGACATAGTTGACTTTATGTACTATGTTACTGCAAATTTTTGCCAAATTTTGATTCTTAAGATGCTTAATGTTATTCACGGAGAATCCCATAGTTCCAATAAGTTTGCGACGATAAATATAATACTTCTTTACACTTGGTAGCAAAAGCTCCATGATTATGAAAGTCAACTTGTTGCT
Organism: Haplosyllis anthogorgicola; assembly: GCA_038406195.1. Taxonomy (NCBI): domain Eukaryota; kingdom Metazoa; phylum Annelida; class Polychaeta; order Phyllodocida; family Syllidae; genus Haplosyllis; species Haplosyllis anthogorgicola. The sequence continues at coordinate 12,461 of JBCAUI010177416.1, forward strand.
GTCAGATAGATTACACATACACTTTCTTAATACTGGTGGTCTGAATTGAATTGAATGATAGAACTTTCAACATATTGTAAAAGCAGTCAATTCATCCACGTAGCAATTCAGTGTCACCCGATTCAGTATGAATATAGGTTTGTAATTGTGGTCCCATGCATAGTTTGGAAAATAATTTTAAATTAAGTTATAAAACTCATTTGAACATTGCTACAGTTTGTGTTTCAACTTTCCAAGACTACAATTTCGTCTAAAGCCCATGACATGAAAATGCTATCTCCGAAACTGTCATTTTACAAACGGGATTTCTTACCTCTCTGATTGATCCTCATGCATCAGCAATGAGGGTCTATGTATCGGACGAAATCTAGATTTGTGTTCTGGGCCGCCATTGCAAAAATGTTGACCAGGACACCCCAGCCCCCGCCACCCCACCCCACCCCACACCACACCACCCCACCCCACACCACACCACCCCACCCCACCCGGACTGGGGAAAATGTATTTCTGGCCATTTCAGGCCATTATAGCAAAAAGTGGGGGGAGTCATGAGGGTCAGTGCTCTATCAGGACAGCTCGTTGTTGAAGGATCTCTTTTGAATTTTTGATTGGAAATGCACAGAAGGCTGACATGCAAATAACATGATTTTGTCAGAGATTCTTGGAATACAGATCAAGAAAGGCCTGTTAATTGAGCAAAGTTTAAGTTACACCTTTTGTTTTGTGTGTGCTTGTGTGTATGTGAATTGTAGTACGGCTAATATTATCCTATCACATATATTCAAATTAAGTTGACACAGCAACTGCAACAGTTTACATACAAGCTTACAGAATTATCATTAGTACTTTGGATTAGAGTCAAGTTAGAGTTCGAACTTACACGAGCTTTATTTGTATTCCCAAGTAGATACATCAGTGGTTTGTATTGGTTATTGATTCCTTCCTTATTCTGTTATGTTTTTTGCATTCATTTGATTATTTGAAATATTTCAATAAGTGGTGTTTGTTTTGCACCAGTTTCAGATGTATGTTTTAGGTGTATGCCTAGGATTTTGTTGATACAAAATGAAAAGGAAAAAAGGTGGAATATTGATTTGTTGGACAAATTAGTTGTCTTTTTCTTTAATTTGGAACATGACGAGCAACGAGCGCATTCCGTAAAGAACCTGATCTAATAGGCCCTGAAATTTTATAAATGACTTGACCTGTTGAAGATCCAAGCAGTTTGTTTCCATTTTTACATGCAAAATGTTTTGTTTAAATACATAATAATTTGCATGGTGTGTAAATCATTTGAATTTCGTTTTTGCAACATATAACTGGTGATTAATTTTCAACATAGGAGAGCATCATGTGAATGCATGTGAAAAACATAAACAAACAAGTCAGGATCTTTCTTAGGACCAAGCTCAAAATTTTCACTGCATTATTGTGATTACAAAGTTCACAAATTACAGTTGCTTTGCTGAGACGGTATGCAAAGGTAGGAAATCCCTTTTCATGTTTTTTCACTGACTACAGGAAATTAGCACAGTATAAATTAATGTTGTTCTTGTCAGAGCAAGAAATTGGTATCAAATCTCGTCCGAGATACAGAAAGAAATGTACAGTTCAGCGTATGATCCGGCGTTGACTGGATCTTTGTACTCTCCCCATGCTATAAACTTTTGTCACAAATTTCCCGTACTGCAAAGAAAGAAGCTTCATGGCTTCGGGACATTTTGTTAATGATGTTGTAAACGCACTACGTGCTAATCTACTTGTTTTTTTCCTGTTGATGAAGGAAATGATATCATCTGTATCAAAGGATTACAAACTTCTCATTAGAGGTTTAACTAATATTACCCACTCGATGGAACCTTCAGGGCTGATTTTTTTTTCTGTCGGATTAGCAGACAATGTTGATTATCTTTTCTGAAACACATGTTCGTTCCATACAATTATCCTGATTCATGCGCAACCTCTAAAGATGATTGATAAGTACAACACAATGAACAGTGTTGAAAATCTTGCCAGCAACATTAAACTTTTAACAGTGTATCTAATGACATGCACCAATATGGTTATGGATTATTTGGATAACTATTATGCATAAAATTGATTTTCTGCGCCATGGCACAATATTCTCCTGAGTATGTCTGTCTGCTTTTTTCAGGAGCTGAATCAATCTTTCACTCTCATTAAACAAATTGTCAAGATGAGACATATTATTGAATTAAGCTGTACCTTTGTGTATGTTCTTATTGTTGGTTCCGTTCTATGAATTGCTTTTACATACTGAATTCAAGCAGGTGCTATTTGAAAAGCAGTACATAAGAAAAATAATTTAAGCCTAGCATACAAACAGCTAATTCAATGATCACCTCAGACACATCACAGGAAGTAAGTGCAATATGAATTTATGTTACATGTGTTAAACGAAGAAATTTTCAAATAATTATCGAAAGAGCCCTTGAACAACTCTTGAAATTGGAGACGTTCAAAACAGAACAGAGAAAAAAATTCCACGCTGTGCCTTTGATGTATCATTGTTCCAAAACTGATAGGAACTTCAGCCTTTGCTCGACCTGCGACCCGTTGTTAAAGGGGCGATGGCACCTTTAAACAGATTTCAATTTAATTGAATCTGTATGCAAACATTTCAGCAGAACCTAAAATATATTTATAAACCACTAGCATCTGGTTACGTTAAGATAGAATGAGATATTCCTGCAGTTGCTTATGTTGCTATTCCAGGCTTGTCTTTATAATCAAGAGAATTCTTAATTTGATAAGTACTCATAGTGATCGTTGTGACAGAATAATTGTATTGTGAGATAAGAACCACACCCTTCCCACAGAGACAAAGGCATTCTATAAGTCAATGGTTCATGGAGTTGAAATCCTCACAGACAACTTTGTATTTTAGATCTATTTTGTTCCATTGACTCCGTCAATTATTTCTTCTAGTTCAAATAGAAAGTGAAATGACATTTACCAGAAATAGTATTTTTTTCGGCCTGAAGCGAACGCATCGGAAACTAAAAGCGCAATAGTCTTTATTTTCGTATAGAGATTACATGCGATAGAAGCAAGGTGGTCCTTTGATCTTTATCTGTAGAGCTCAACGCTTCAGAACTAGAGCTTATAATTTGGTGTTTATGGCCTTTGTGTGTTATAATGCCTCAGCTTTTCTTATTGCGGGCTGTTTAATTTTTCTTCCGTTAGAACCTAGTGGCTAACTGCACTAAAACCTTGCGGATTCCTCCTAAGTCGTCGCTAAAATTCAGGCTTGTGCTAACCATCAATGCAACTTTGGGTCGGATGATGGAATTCCTATAAGTTTTGGAACAATGGCCCAACAAAAGCACAGCAAGGAATCAAATCAAGAAATTCCTATTAATTTCGGAACATAGAGAACAAAAGAGAAAACACAAGAGTTCCATGCTGTGCTTTTGATGCACTATTATTCCAAAACTGAATAGAATTTCATGATTTGTCTTTTAGTTTTTCTTTTGTTTTTCATGTTTCCAAACTGATAGGAATTTCAGGAGCTGGTCAGTCCAAATTGGGTAATACGCCCATCTCAGACGAGTGGGGGGAATATGTAATGCATATAGGGAAAAATAGAAATTTACATTGTGCAGCACGTACATGTGCATGTCTATTGGTCACAGTTTGACCAACAAAGCTTAAATGGCCGGTAAATGCTCAAGATGAGCACGACAAAATGTGTTGTTGAGATGGACGATTTAAAATCAAATGGAGTGTAAAGCAGTCAAATTGGTAATGTGAACACATGAGACAAGCTGGTAATCGGCATAATAATCTAACTGCATATAGATTACTACCTGTTTATCGACGGACCATTGATCTGTGTAGGAATGTTTGAAGAGAAATCAAAGTCAGCTTCATCTATCTTATTAAACTTTAATAACATCACACTCATAGTAAGCCTGCAAACCTATCATATTTAATCGATTGCATTAATTCATATCAATTGTGCATTATCGGCGGGATGTCTGTACCGTACAGCACGGCTGTGTTAGTGAGTGCATGGCTTCTCTTGGTAGCACAGATGATCAGATTAGGAATCTGATTTAGTGTCCAATTGTTTTACAAATTACGGATTAAAATCGTTGTTGAAGTTTTGTTATGTTACCATGGATACTAGGTAGCTAATGGAATACTACTGAAATGACAACTTTGTGCTTTAGGTTGACAAAGTTGTGTTGGAGAAATGGCCTCTACATATTCTCAAGGTATGTTGTACATTTGGTATAATTTGTTAAAGATAATGTCGTTTCACTTTAAATAAAATCACTTTCTTACAATATAATCTGTCAAATTTGCTTTGCATGGACTTTGAAGTTGTAATTTATCTTTCTTATTTGTGTTTCTCAAGGGCAATTGGGAGCCTTTAAAGGCGTTCAATTAAAAACCTTTGAAGTGTCTTTTTATCTCTCATCGCTTTTGTTTACCTGTAAATCATGTGTCCATTGTAAATGATCAAGTACTCATTGTCATGAAGTTAAAGGAAGGAGTTCCAGACAATGTTGATTTTATATCTTCAAAGTGGCTGTCTGCTGCAAAAAGACACAAGATACACACACATCACCAGGCAACGCTTCACATAAGACGTAATCAAGTGTGTTTGAGAATGATATTCTTTACTTGAAAGTCATGTTCTCAATTTCAGTCGCCTGTCTGGCATGATCACATATACTCAATAGCTCTATTGTGATCCAAGTAAGGTAATCGAGTTCACCCTTTAATGTAGGTTAGCGCGCTTTATCTGGTAATACCATACTACTAACAAATTTAAGAGGCGAAAGTATCACGTTCCTGACAGGAGGGGGGGGGGGGGTTTCTGTCTGCAGGATGACCTGCCAGCCAATGAGGTGGCCTCCTCAGTGCCAGACATAAATTATGTTAATGAGGTGCCA
>JBCAUI010177527.1:0-17383 GCA_038406195.1 Haplosyllis anthogorgicola
TATGTCTTCTCTAGTCATATCTGCAGGGTTTGGGAGATTGGAGGAATAATTGCCTTCTAATCTTACCTGATCTTTTGTAGTTCTTTGACTTTTATTCGTGCAAAATCACCGTGCAGCTGTACGGGCCAATGTAGGTAAATTATATGTAAATGTAGGCTGATAGAACGATGATTCCGAAAAACACAATGATTTATAGACGTGGCTAAAAACATTGTTGAATAAATAGTTATGCAACCCTTCTAGTACTGGATGTTACATCAGTTTATATCATTTTAGATGAAAATCACAAACGCCTATTATTCTTAACTATTTAACAGTTTCGATGGAAATATATCCATATTCATGCATGGGCTGGATGCATGTGTAAAATACCATTTTCAAAGATTATCTTTGAATGGTTTGCTATTGATTTTGGTCCAGTGGTGGAGGACAGTCGATCTGTTTAGATAGTGTGTGGCCGTGTGTTGAAACCAAACAGACACTGAATGTTCAGTGATCTCTGAATATTTCCTTCTGCAGTTCAGACTACGTAAAATGTGGTCGATAATGATGTGGGCTGGTAGCTCTGATGCACCTTTAACTCGCTTTAGTCTGCTTCAAAATTATGTTGCCATATTTTCTCTTTCCAAAAATTCTCTTTAAGAATTCATATTAATAATCATTAGGAGTGTCTTGTCAAAGAAAACATCTCACTGTTGAATATGAACTCGTATTAATTAAACCACAAAGCAATGAGTTATCGCTCTATTAAATGTTATCTTCTTGAGACAGACCCTGTTGAAGTTTTCGTCCATTGACAATAATCCAGAGCATCCATATAATCCTGAATTCACTTATCTGCATGGATAGAGACTGAAAAAGGCAGGTGTAGTAAATGCCAGTTCTTTTCATACACACTGTGGATATTCGTTCTTACTCAGTCCAGTTTAGACAGACATCTGCAATATGACATTCGGATTCAGATCCACAATTTTTTATTATGTAGCTGCGGCATGAGACACAAGAAATCAATTTTCAAAATTTATAAAACAATACAGCCTGGAATTTACCCATAACGTAATGTACCGTCCGATTACGAAGTTCATGTCCTTCTATTTGTTGGCAAATTTCAAACACCTGATCAGATGTAAAACTTGACTGGATGAATTTTGAAATGGACCCAGTTCTGTTTCATAAACAGAGGCACTCTTGTAACCGGAGAAACGCATCATCTAGTGTGATATGCGTAATGCTTCATGTAAAAGCGATCACAACGTTAGTAAAGCGAATGTATCTACTTGGCTGCGAACAATACCTGGAAAAGAACGTTGCTTTATAGCTATTAAAAGAAGACAATTAAATTTCCAGTAATCACACCCGAAATAGATCAAAGGTAAAGATAGAAGACGAAATAAAATATGGAATATATAATTATAAAATTTAAAGGTTTTCTTTTTGCGCAAATGTTCAAATTTTAATGAACTAAAACATCTGAAAATAGACCAACATGCTAAACTTTGTGCACATTCACATGTTTTTGTGAATGACCAGTTGCTCAAGTCTGGAAAACGATTTCCATTTATTTCCTGCTTTTAAACGAAATAGCAAATGTTACCCGATTTAACGTATATAATGGCATGTAGAAAAGAAAGCTGTCATAACAAATAGAGTTTTTCATACATCTACAGAACCTAATTACTACGTTTACCTGTGAATATATTATGTTATCTCTAACAATATATTTAGATCATTGGGTAAATTAATCAGGCCTAGAGACCATTAATTAAATGAACGCAAGAATACTATTCGGTTCAGTAATTTACAGAAGTGTTCTATTTGAGACGTACTCATAGCTTCATTTGATTTTAAAATTTTGAAGATGTGCCGTGTGCCTTGAAGTTGTCACGTGCACCGATAATATTTTAAATGTTTCCAAGTTGGCTTTTCTATAAGTCCATGTGCTGTGTAAGTCTCGAATTCTAAATGTCGCAATTCAGTCGGGCTCACTGTTCTTTGAGAAAAAAGAAGAATATTTTGATTTGGTACCATCTAAATAATATATTAACTGAAAGCTATCATGATTAGTTCAACTGTATATAGGTAAAGACATGGTCGTTTCACTTGTAGACAAATGCTTTGCTCATATCTATTAGAATAACCAGGAATCAGCGAATTAAATACAGGTACAAAAGTGTAAGACATCTACAATTAAAGGAATGTTTGCGTGGGTATTCAATTTTAACAAATTTCAAAAGCATATTTGTAACAAAAATACAGTAGTTACAAAAATCTAACTATAAACATGTAAAAACAGCCCTAATATTTGTGTACAAGCTCTGGTTGTGGGTTTTGTGTTTGTAAATGAATAATCGCTATTCTTTTTTGCAATAAGGTAAAATTACCAGATTCTTGTGTTTGAATCACACAGTGATGTGGCACAAAACAAACAATACTCTTCAGATGTAGGACCCAGTTGGTCTCGAGAGACGCATCTTCTCATATCCAATCACGAAATCCACACTGCAGTCAACAAACGTGTATTGATCTCATTCAAATCACCCAGAATTGAATAGCAGATCTTTAGTCTCTAATGACCCAAGTCTTGGTCTGTATTGACTTGTGTTCAAATAGAGTATATTTGTCACAATATCGTTGATGATGTAAGAACTCTCACCATGTATCGGATTTCCACAATGTTTGATATTTTGAAAAATGAACATTTTCCAAAATGATGAATAGAAAAATGGCCGATTTTCGTACTTTTTATTTGAAGGGCGTAAAGTTATATTTTTCAATATAACAATCCAAATACAGTGAGAAATGTTTTGTAACCAGTTACATAGATAGGAAATAAATTAATGGATAACTAAACTGAAACTAAAATTAATCCTTTCAGTACTGAATGGTCCAGAAAAATGATGCCTTTAAAGTGGGAAAACTTGGTACCGGATGGATAGTGTGATTGGTTCTCTGCTGTGTTGACCATAAGACGATTCCGAACTACAGATACCTCCAGATTTACATGCTCGAAGATAGCAAATATCAAATTTAGCCTGGAAATGATGGGGCAGCATCCCCTACAACCCCCATTAATCCCTGTTTAAGGAGGAGTGTGCAAAAAATGGTAATTTTTAAAAACTTCTTACCTTTTCAATTTGCTTGAAACTGCATTTTGAGGCTTAGGAGTGCCAGGGGTGCACCGTGTCGGACAGACATTGATTGTATCGAAGGCGTTAAACTCGCAATCCAAAGATTATCCAAGACAAAATGACGTTACTCATGTCCACATTTAGACATGACCGATTTCTGCTAATTGGACAGCATGATGCAATTTTCTGGTGACGTTAATTAGATTTATCAAACAAATTAGACTACTAATCACCGTTTAAACGATTACAAATGACACAATCAACGGGAAAGGTACACGACTGCACGCTTCTCTTACAATGTTTGCAATTTTCGCCGTTAAAGAAGTAATAAAAGATCACACACTCAACTGGATTCACTCAATATAGAGTGAAATGATAAATTGACATTGCAATGTCTCAAGAAACGCTTTATTTCATTTAAAATCCTTTAGGAATGAGTATCAAATCTGGAAGTCTCAGATCACCAAAGCACTCGCTAATGAGAGCTCAATTCAATTGTCAGCTATCCCAGGGTGATACAAGGAATGAATTCAACCAGACTGCGATTTCGCGTCGGTTACGTACAAAAAGAAATCCAATGCAAACCCAAGTGTGTCTGTTATGTGTAACATTTTCTGGTCTGTGATATTGATGGTGAGACGAGGTTACAACATAGCTCTTCCTTTGTGGCGCCGATATATCATTTAGGACAACTAGATTAGCTTCCTCCTTAAGATCACACGACATTTCATTTGATACTATCCAAACTTAATCTTAGATATTTTACAGGGATGGCGAATGTTGATTATGTTTATTGAATGAAAGATAAAAAGATGAGCAATGTGATACTCACTGCTGTTATTGAATAAACCTTAGCCGTCTCTCTATGGGATTAGTTTCCGTTTTTCTGAGAAAGCTTGAGCAGAAAATGTACATGATACCTTTCAAAGGTACAAACGAACTGATGCAGCTGAATAGGCTGACGTTTATGGATTTATCATGGGTGTACTTGCCACATGTATTTACAGCGAGGTTCTTGTAGTCATCGTATTTGTTGGCTTGAACCTTGGTCCTCAAGAAGCCATGCATACACACATTTGTTGTGGACAACCTGTGTATTGCTACAAATTTGCTTTTACCTTATCATTATGGATTCTCTTCGTGTCCCCTGTACCAGTCTAAATCATATTTGAATTTCAGTGTCTTTCCTCCTTTCGCGCGGTAAGTTTCGAGTTATAGAATACTACAAATAACCTTATGTTACTTAGCTGAAAACTTGCGACTTGACTCAGGTCAATTCTGCAAACAGAAATTCACGCTGCGGATTCTTCGCTTAAATGGCACAGCCTGAAATTTCATTGTTCCAAAATGGAGAATTTTCTCGCTCTGATCGAACTCTAATTTCCATCAGGTTATATTTTAGATCATAGATTACTGGACTTGAGGTTAGATGTATGTTACCATATGAAATAGGTCTCCCAGACATTAGCAGTTCACAAGTTCACAAGATCTTTGAAGCACTACACTTTGATAATGTCATCAATAATAAAATAAGGTGAAGGATAAGTTTCCTCCAGGGTACATTTACTGTGCTTGTTTTGTTTCTAATGCTCAGTCCTTGTGGACAGTCTGTGCTGTAAAAGAATGCAATAAAACTACCATTATTTCCTCATATTAATTGTTTATGAGCATAAAGTTATGTTCGCTTTGATGCTTTTTGTTGAAAATTTTTAGCTACATTAAACTGTGAAAGTAAAGAGTCCAGTAAGGTAAATACAATCCGCAAATTCTAACTGATAATGAAAGGCTTTAATTTATCATTAAAAGATCAAAGGGACCGATTCCTGATCAGAATAATTATTGCTAGGCCCCCACATTCTTGCACTGGTAGCTAATACTCTAGCCAAACAGTAATCACAGGATGACGAAATTAATTTGCCCAAAGTTAAGACCAGTAGGAGCAATAACCCTTTCAATATACATTAACCCTTTAGTATGAATGTATTTTTGTATGAATATTTTTTAACCTGTTGATGTATTAGTGTTTGGCGGCAAGATAATATGTTAATAATGTGGAAATGTCCATATTTTGAAAAAATATTGCCAATCAGACCTTTCACCAATCTTGTGAAAATATATCGTTTAAATCAATGTTTTAACATGAAACATTCTGCGCAAAGTTATAAATGCTTTGGTGACAAGTCATTATTTTACAGGTTAAATATCTGAGAAATGGATATGCCTAAATACGGCGTTATTTATAGGAGACAATTGCCATTTGTGTGGTTGATAATTGATACTTTACAAGGTCACTGTGATGAACTTTTTAACCTCGTGAACATTCGAAGTGGTCGGTCAGATTCAGACGAACGAGAAATCAGTTAAGTTCTAGACAGCAGCTGTTGAATCACATGCTTTGTATAGTTTATATCCAGAAGGTCAGTTTGTTTATTTATGAACAAAATATTAAGATATGTGTTATCTATTGCTTTAAGAGATGTACATTTGAACTTATGATACTAATTTTACTGTTGTGTTTCAGTTTATTTGGAGGTATTTATTCCAGATATCTTTTTAAGTTTGAAATTTATATGTCTCAAAACAAACTTTACACAATTTAATCTTTCACCTCAAAGTACACGATATATATCAAATATTGAGTTACTATCAATATTGGACGTGAGTAGTGAAGTATCAATGATTTATTCTCCTTTTAACAGCTGTTTTAACAGCCATAAAGATAAATAAAGATAAATTTACTCACTTTTTGGGTGCATGGTGGCCATCTTGTTTATGTGCATTTGGAACAAGGCTTCTGATTGGATGCTTTTTTGGGGGGTTTTTGGAACAGGAAGTGGGGAACAGTAGAGGCAATCTGATTGGATAAAATTTTGTAGGGAGCATTCTTTTTGCCAAATAAAAGTTGAAATTTGTTGAGTCAGAGTCAGATTGAAATTCTCAGTCAAGGTGTTCACATCAACAATATATAAAATATATAAAACAATAACTTACTACTAAAGATCATTAAAGGTAACTTAAAAAGTGATTTTGTGAAGAATAGGCTCCAGTAGAGCACTTTTTATACTAGAAAATCCTGTTGTTGGCAACTTTTTGGCCTTTTTTCTCATGTTTAGACCCCTTGCACTTATCTGGGAGTCATGAGCTTGCAGTATGTTATGCTCTAGGGTGTTGGGCTTCATTTGGCACATCTTTTGTGAAAACCCCTAAAGAATTGGCTTCTCTAGAGGACTTTGATTAAAAATATCTTAAATTCATGTGTTTATATTACTTCTTTGTTTTATAGATGCCATAAAAAAAGTTCTTCAAGTGTCTCTATTCAGGCTGTATGAGCAAGTCTATGGTGAAGAGGAGACTTTTACTTCATTATGTCAAGAATCATTTGAAACCACATGAGGCATCTTATCAGTACCCCATCTGCAATGCAGCACTAGCAGATGATCAGAATGTGCTAGAACATCAGCAGACCAAAATGCACATCAAAAGACAACATAGGAACCCAGGGAAAATTACTGCCATCATTGTTAATGGCAAAACTCTAAATATGGATAACATCATGAAGGAAGTACCTCAACCAGGAGCAGGGAGTGCAACAAAGATACCCATGGCTGTTCTGTTAAAAGAGTTGGCAGCATGGCTGCCAGAAAAAGATTATCTCATTAAAGAACTGGAAAATAACATGGAGGGAGACATTCTGAAGAGGGCAATACAGGAAGCAGAAATTGAAGTACAAGAAGTAGAAGAAGAAGAAGAGACAGAAAAAGAAATTGAAAAGGTGGAAGAGAAAGAGGCAGAGGAAGAAATGGATGAGAATAAAGATGAAGAGCAGAGGGAGGAAGAGAATATAGAAGATGAAAGCAGTGATGAGAGTGAAGCCAATGAGAGTGATGAAGAAGGAGAGGAGGAAGAAGAGAACAAAGAAGAGGGGAAATTGAGTGAAGAAGTAGATACTGAACAACAGTTACACAAGAACAGAATGTTTGCTCTGGTAATGGCAGCAGCAGCAGCACCAGCACCAGTTACAGCTGCAGAAGAAGAAGCAGAAAAAGAAGACAGCATTGTCAGCTTGTTGAGTGAAGAAGAGGACCAAGAATTCACAGCTAAAGAGGAGAAGAGGAGGAAAAGAGAAAGCTGAAGGAGAAGAAAGAAGAAAAGAGGGAGAAGAGGAAGAGAGAGGAGAAAAAGAGAAAAGAGAAGAAGAGGAGAAAAGAGAGAGGATGGAGAGGATGAGAAAGAGAAAGAGAGAGGGAGGAGAGAGACAGAGAGGAAGAGAGAGGAGGAGAAAAAGAGAAAGAGGAGGAGAAAGAAGAAAAGAGAGGGGACAAAAACAGAAAGGTAGAGGAGAAGAAACACAAGAGAGGGGAAAAGAGAGTCAGATTCAATGAAGAGATAGAAGAAGCAGATCCCAGGGTTAAAAGAAGAAGGTATGAAGACCTGACTGGAGAGATCAGTACAATGGTGAAAGAAATAAGAAGAGAAATTGTGAAGGAAGAATTGATGAAGGAAATAAAGGAAGAAATCAAGAAAGAATTGAAAGAAGAAATAAAGAAAGAGTTAAAAGATGAAATCAAGAAAGAAATGACACCAGTCCCGTGGAGAGTTTCCCCATTAGAAGCAAGCACACCACTACCAGATCCCAGGAGACAAGACAGAAGTAGATACAACAACTACCCTCACAAAGGTCATTACCAGAACCAGAACTACCACAATAGAAGACATGACCAAGGAAGATATCATTATCAATACTGACTGTAAATATAAGAAATATAATCTTTGCCAAAATAGTAACAACAAATGTGATAGAAAAAAAGAATAATGCCATAACTGAATGTGATACTTAAATTTTACAAGTGTTAAATTTTATTACATACACATATATTAAATTGAAATACATGTACAAAAGTTTTTATCAATGTTCATAATAAATGTTTAAATTATTATAAAAAAAGTAGTTTATCTCATTCCCATATATAATATGTATAGTAATATAAAAAAGTAATATAAATTCTAAAATCTAAATTGAAATGAATTCCTAGTATTAATAAAGCGAAATTCATTTTGATGAAAATACAGTTATTTTTACACAGCATGAAAAAAGACACAAAAACATGACAAAGACATGAGTAATAACTGTAAGAAATTGACCCAAAAAAGAGACAACACTAAAGCAACAGAATAATGAATTAAAATAAGAAAAAGCAACATACTGTGGCATGCTGAGAGATGCAAAGCATCCAAACTGAGCACACAGCAAGCAAACTGAGGGAGCAATGCTCCCAAACCAGAATGATGGGGTCTGGGGCCCACCTTAGGGCCCAGAAACTTTTGAATATTTGACACTCTGAGGTGAATTCTGAGCATTTCCAGACACCTGAAAATGGGACCCTGAAAACAGGGTTTCATCAGAAACACTTTTCAATTTTAGACATTTTGGGCTAAATTAAGAGCATTTTAGATTAGATGGTGTCATTTCACATTTACTTGATATTTGGCCCATATAATTTCTCTAAACTTTGCAGATTGAGCCATCACCAGATATGCATCATAACACTTAAAAAAGAAAATGGGGTCACTTTGCTACATTTGCAGCTATGATCAGATGTAGTTTGGATATTAAGATTTAAAACAGTTTAAAAATATGATGGGGTCAGGATGGTATATTTTCATCTACAATCAGAAATATATTATGTGTGTGGTGAAAACCTTGATGTATTTATCTGCAAAAATAAAGAAGACAAAAAAAACAACAAATTTCTTTACACAAAAATAGTTTATTTAAAGAGAAAGATATGAACTTGTGACATACATAACAGTTTACAATAGAATAAAAAAATTTATACAATGAGCTAATTAATATATTATGTACAGATAGTTTACATGCACCTGTGTGACAAAAAAAGATACAGTTAATTAAAAGGGGTGATGTTCTAATGTCATTAGTTTTTCTTTCACATTGGCCTTCCATTCAGCATCTCTCCACTCATCTAATCAGTAGTCAGGATCCAAGTATCTTGATATTTCATGATATTGAACAGTTGGTTTCAGCACTCCAAGATTTCCAAACCAGTGGCCAATGACACATTCTTCATCCACTGCATTCAATGCTTCCTCAAAGAACTGATGCACTTGCTCATGATACAGTGTGAGAATGCACACATCATGTTCCATCTGACTTGGGTGATCATATCTGCATCCATGACAATACTTTTGGGCAATTATTATTATTATTATTATTATTATTTATTATTTGTACCTATTTTCATGAAATATTTACAATGTGCACAGCGATTGCAATGCCTGTGATCATTTAATCAATAGGTGATGGGTATCAGTAGAGTCAAATATTTGACTGTGTCAACTGGTTGGTACTGGTACCAAGTGTTTAATTATTAGATCTTGTTGCTTATATACAAACTCACAACATACTGAAATATATTTAACATTTAACATCAAACTGAATCTTGATTATATATTCTAAAGTGTAAAGTAAGATAATGCAGTCTACAATAAAAAAGAAAAGGTGTCTCTTTAGTTAACAGCCAATACAATACAATGTTGTGCCAGTGTATGTTATGGCAAGATGTTCACTAATTTAACTAAGGCATCATTAGAATTAATACAGTTATTCGAAAATGATGTTCTTATTACTTAATATTCAACATGTAATGCATTTGTCTTGACATACAGTATTCAATGATTGAAAGTGTTCCAATTATCAGATAATACAAGTATACATTTTATATGTGGTTTACATGGTAGGTGTAACAATATACATTCATTTGTGGTATTTTTACATGTTTATCATTATGGCATACATCATATAAAGTTAGGACAAATGTAAAAATGTACTGTGATGGCATGAAACTTATGTGGACAATAAAATCTTAAACCTAATTAGAACTGAAATTAACAATGGTTTGTTTGTTACGGCATGAAGTGTCATTTTTTAGGGCTTTTGCATTTCAGGTAGTGGCATTTTTGCTGTTCAGTGTGTGTAAATAGTTTACCATAGGTACAACAGGCATATTTGGGGTTTTGGTGCACTTGAATTCTCCACAATGGGGTGCATGGCACATTAATAACCCTCTTACTTAATGTTTGATTCGGTGTTCCTTTAGCATGCTCTCAAAAAAGTATCATTTCCCACAATCATTGCATTCATATCTCTGATCTTTATGAGCATACTGATGTCATCAGAGGCTACTAGGTGTATTGTAGTTTTTTCCACAAAAACTACACACATTCTTGATTCGATGGTATTAAATGTAGTGGGCATTTAGAGTTTTATGATTGTTACATTTTGCATCACAGAGTTCACACTTCAGGAAGTGCCTCTTGGTTCTTCATTTAATGCCGACTGATTTTACCTTGAAAATGCAGGGGCCCATTTTGATGTTGTCATTCTTATTCTTGTTTTTCTGGTTCACAGAGTTTGGGATTTGGGTTGGTTGTTGATGCTGTCATGAGCAGGTGTTGTAGGGGGTTGGTGCTCAATCCATGATGGTAATTGACCTTTGTTATGAGAATCATCTTTGGGTACTCTGTGCGGTCCAGATACTCTGGGTCTAAAGGGATTGAGTCTGGCTTTTTGATTTTGTTTTGCTGTTTAGTTTTCAAATCATGCTGCTTTGACTTAGAACCTTGTCCACTGCTTCATGTATTTTGGGCAGGACCCATGAAGGCTGGTACATTAGGGTTTCCAGTTGCTGCTGCTATTTTGTGTGTACCTTTGGGTGTACCTTTGCTACAGGTGCTATAGGGATGTAAAGCTGGCAGTGTATTTATTACTGGCAATGATTCTGTTGATTTGTTATCTCCATCAGGGTCAGAGTATTCATCGCTGTTACTGGATTGTACTTAGGTGTGTATTGGACATGTTTAAGTGAATGTGAGGCACAAGTACCATAGCCATGAGTAGCAGCTTGGATATCAATGATTTTAGATGGTGATACAACTGACTCATTAGTTTCCTCCATGTGCTCATTTGGGTGACCAGCAGCACTCATAAGGGAGTTAGGCAAGGGATTAGGTTTGACCACATCAGGGGGTTTGAATACCTCTCACAGTTTGAGTTCGATGAACATGTTTTTTCCGAGAAAGGCAAGGTGCATGTTGCCCATTATAATTGCTTTATCATGTTCATCACACATTGTCCTGTCCATCATACTCCAAATTCCATTTTTGAAGTCTACACTTATGTGTATGTTTAACATTTTTGCCAGTCCAAATAGACTAATCTCATCACCCCAGACAGTATCCAAATTCATTGTTTCATACCATTGTTCAAAAGTGAGAGATTTTCAGCAAAGGAAAGTTTCGCATGCAGGGATTACATCATCGGAATTGTGCTCAAGATAATACATAAAATTCTCACATAAGTTTTCTGCAGACTGTCCTCCCTCATTCCACTCAGCCAGGATTTCATAGATCAACTGTATGCACTTGTCTGGTGTTGAATAGTCTGGTATTGAATAGTCTGGTAAAGTTTCACCCTATGATGTTGGATACACTGTAAGTGAGGGATGTCCAGTTTGGTGATCTTCTTTTTTTTCGGGGATTTTTAATATTTCTTTGGTATAAGGCATGTTCATACTAAGATTAATTTTAAGTTCTTAAGATCGATTTTAAAACCACACGTTGTAGTCAGTGAGGTCTGCCATGTTGAATGTTTGAAGCAAAAGTAGGTCAGGTTCTTTGTAGTCACACAGTTGGTCTTAATTCTGTTACAAGTTATGGCATACATCTTTTATATTCGACCAATGTTAGTAATTACATGCCATCACACATAGTTGAGTGAATACAATAGGGTAGAGAACATAGTTTGACAGGAGGTTATGGCATACATCTTTTATATTTGAGCAATGTTAGTAATACCATGTCATCACACATAGCTGAGTGAACATGATAGGGTAGAGAACATAGTTTGATAGGAGGTTATGGCAGGAAATTTAATTAGTCTGAAAGGAGATATTCCTTGACTTTAGCAGTAAACAAGTGTCTATTTTGAGTGTTAGTTAATTTTCCACGTAATTTTAAATACAGCTGTATGCTTTCACACAGAAAACTAGTATTGAAGTCATTTGAACTATGTGGTAAGATATTTGGGAGGTTTTTTTGACAAGTGTCATACTTGTGGGTTTTTTTGCCTAGACAGCGGCGTCTATGCTTTCAAAAATTTTTATTACTGGCTAGGGTGCTGTTTTGTATTTTACGCTATGTGAAAGCTTCAGCAATTCCAGTTCAATAATTTGGTGGAATGTTAGTAATTTTAGTCTATATAGTGATTGTTTAGCTTTGTGTTTTTACCACAGTTTGTGATATAATGGATGCATGTATTTTGTACTTTTTCCAATATATTAATTTTTTCTTTGGTTAGCATACTGCCCCATACAGCTAATGCATATTTCATGTGGCTATGGATGTGGGCATAGTAAATTTGCATTTTAACTTTTTCAGATAGAAGATTTTGGCTGTTTTGCAATAATTTTGAGTTGATTAGAATCTTATTAATTTGTTGTCTAAGTTGACACCTAGAAAGTGGGTTGAGGGTACATGACATGTTTTTGCTCTTTCTTCATAGATGTTTTCCCAAAGCTTTGTCTGTGTGAAAAATTATACTGGGTCCACTTACCATGTTGTCACAAACCAGATCATGCAAATCTTTATTATGATGATCAAACAATGTGAAGGTTGCATAGTTGCAAGTCATGAACAGATACTTGAGTGTTAATCTGGGGACTGATAGTCCATCTTTAAACATGTCTAGTCCAAGCTTTACATAGAAGTCAAATTGTTTTTGCAGGGCTTCCATGAATAGGACAACATCTTTGTTGTTATACCACCTCAAGTAATCTTCAAGTGTGTTCATATTCATTTCTTTCCATACCTTTTCACAGTAGGCATACTGGTCATTGTTGATATTACAATTTTTCACAGAACTATAGAATTCTTCATGGACAGGTAAGCCAGGATATTGTAGCTTGTCCAGATTATCCATCCATTCATAAATGAAAAAAACCCTTAATGACAGCACATTTTTAGGCCTTCAGATAGGTAGCATAGTCAAACCCAGGTGCAAGATAGTTTCTGATGTCAACAAATTTGAGTCTTTCTGTTTTCAAACAGAAACATGCATTGCTTTTCTTCACTACAAATTGAATGGGATCTGTAATGTGTAGTACCCTAATGAGGTAGGGTTTCAATATGTTCATATCATGTTTTCCTGAATTAAATCCAACAACAGGGATTTTTTGTCATCCAGGCCTCACACTTTAGTTTGATTTTTGATATGGGATGAATCTTTATGTGCCCTTCTTCCTCTTCTTCTTCTTCCATCTCTTCATTTTGATTACTTGCTTCTAACTTGCTTGTAGTCAATCAGTGCCAGTAGTTCTGCATAATATGACTCATGCTGCTGTACAACTAGAGCAGCAGCTCTTTCCTGAATAGTGTGCATATAATTGATCATTTGAGCCACAAGTGTTTCTGGTTCACCTGATGTTATAAAGCACTCAGGTTTTTCAAAGCCTGGTACATTGCTGCAAACACTCACACTTAATGGGATATGTTTTGCTTTCCATTGTAGCTTATCACTTGATTGTGGTAGGTGCTGATGATCTAAATAACATTCAAAGTCATACATAATTCTGCAGGGGGTAGAATCTGTGCTCCTTGGGTACCATCATTCTTTCATCCTCCAGCAGTTCAAACACTGTGAGTTTGTTTTGGTAACTGCCACCCTTGACTCTGTGCTTGGTGACATTGGTACATGTTTTCATGTGATAATTTGACTGAAATAATTGTTTCTGTAATTTGTGCCAGCATGGACATTCATAAGACTGACAATAATGATCCAGGTTTGTGATTAGGCTGAAGTGATTTTCATATATACATTGAGGTGCATTGTGTCCTCATAATTGCAAAAGGTGTGTTGCACCATCCTACCCACAATCTGTTCATCTTCTCATTTAAACAGTTCATAAACATTGATGTTTAGTTCAAGTTTGGCTTCTAATGCTGGTGGATCTTGGAATCTGATCCCTTCAAACAAGCGGGGATCACCTCCCTCTACTTTATTAAATAATTCTCTGACAGCAGCTTCAAATTTACTTGTTTGGGTCTGTGCCACACCATTATGCAAGGCCAAGGCTCTAAAAAGCACAGATTCTCTCTGTATGACATCTTGTCCTGACCATCTTTATCAAGTGCTATCAAGCCTTGCTTGTTTTTAATGTAGTTTGGTAGTGTAATGGTCTGATTTCCAATGAGATGATCTGGCAATTTACTGACAAAAACTGTCATGTTGTTGACATAAACCACAGTCCACTTACTGTCTGGTCACTGTTTATGTGCCCACTCCAGTACATCTTCCACAAGAATTAATTCAATAAATCTATTAAAGTCAGCCTCATTACTGATGAGACGTGGAACTTCCAACAAGCATCCCTGGTTTTGAGATGAATGATAGTAATGTAACTCTGCTGTTTCAATGTTTTGAAGAACAAAACCAAAGCTCACATTGACTTTGAATTGTGAATTTTGACTCCAAAACAGCTGTTGCAATTGGTCTACCAAACTATTTAAATTGAAGTCTTCAATATGATAGTTGTACACATCTTGTATGGGGTGACCAGTTCGATGGTGCATTCTAATTGATGACCAATGTTGTTCATAGACTTCTCTCATAGCTACTGTTAATTCATCTCCTGCAGGTGGTAACATGGCTGTTTGAGGGAGTACAGGATCTTCCCCTTGGTCATTATCTTGCCTTGGTCATTTTTCTGGAGGATGATTTGTTTGGGTTCCCCCTGAAGATGTTGATGCTAAATGTCTCTTTCTTTTTGTTGTACTAGTGGGCTGATTTCTATGGGCACTAGACCTGTGATTTTCCAGTTGAGCTACACTGTTGAATGACTGCAATGTCTGGAGTTATATGTAGTGCCTGAACATTGTCTCTGGTGCCTATCTCTGGCTTGCTTGGTTTTATAATATTTCAAACATGTAGTACATTGGTGCTGTACATCTTCATGCACTCTTCCAATATGCTCACACAATTTTCCAGGTCTATCATATTTTTTTCCACAAGTGGGACATGTGTGGTTCTTTTCATCTTTCTTATTTTCTTGGCTACTCATGTTTTCATTACCAATTCCCAAGGAGAATGAATCAGTCAGGTGGTGTGTGCCAGCTTTTATAGCCACTCAAGGGTGGGTGACAGGCTATGACTGGCTAATAGGGGTCATGTGACTTGTTGCTATGGAGCCATGTGCAAGATGTGGGAAAAGGAGATCTGGTTGGACGTAATTGTTGTTAGACCTGAACTGTCTAATCACAGAACAGTTCAATATCAAAAAAAGTGATGTCATGGTACATGTCATCATCAATGATAGTTTGACTGTCAAAGATGTCTTATCTGTGGTTTACAAAGTCACCATATGCTGTACACAATGATCATGCCTGTTATTGTGATTTTTGTACTTATCAATATCAAAATGTCTGGGACAGGTTAGCTCCTTACTTGTATAAAGGATTGAAGTTAAGAGATGGTGACAAGATTACTCTAAAAAAGGTAAAGTTTTGCATGGAAATTGTGAAGAAGAGGCTGGAAGAACTTGATCAGCCAAAAAGTCTTAAGTCTCTCTCTATCTGTGTGATAAGAGACAATCTACATGGGTCCTCAGAAAGCTTACCATTACCAACACTACTGCAGGAGATGGTTGAATTTAATGATGATGAACAGACAAATGCACCAAGTGATGATGAATTTTCTGCCCATATTGCCAAACACCTCACAGGAATACTGTGGCAGCATTTAGGCTGGACCCTAGTTTGAAGATGTAACCATCCTTGGAATCAGTTTTGATGGAGCCTCATTTTGATTTCTTTTTCAATTACTTTTTATGATAGAGTGTCACTTTGATGTTCACTGCCATATAAACTGTAAAGCTGTAAAAGATGTTTCAACTTGCAAACAGTGACATGTATTTGACTGTAAGTGAGTGGCAAGGAGTCACACGCATCCACATTCAAACATACTTCACACCAAACAATGAGGGTAACAGTACAATGATACCCACCAAAAAGGGCATAGCTCTGACAATTGAGGAGTGGAAAGCTCTGAAATGCCAAATCGATTGCATTGATAAACAAATTTCTACAATGGAAGAAAATTGTTGTAGTGGCAGTGGTCTAACAATTATGCAACAGAAAGTTACACCAGGCACCTATGTAATGGAAAGACCAAGCAGTCTCTTGCCCCAAGAGTGTCTAGCAAGACAAATGCAGAAAATGTCCCAAGACTTTAACTGGCATACAGCACAAGAACTTGAACTGTTTGCACCATAGATGCAATGAATGTATTTTTAAGACAAAATAAATAAACTTAAATTTTTTTTAAAAAAAATAAGTAAAAAAAATAGTCCCTGTGGGACTTCCAATGATACTTGTATCTCCCTCCCCCAAAATTCTGTCCAATCAGAAAGCTCATTCCTATGTAAACAAATATCTGCTCTCCCACAAAATTCTGTCCAGTCAGAAAGCTCGTTCCAATGTAAACAAAATATCTGGCCCCCAACAAAATCAGAAAACACCGGCAGTTAAAATGGCCGTCAAAAGGAGAATAAATCATCGATACTTCACTACTAAAGTGTCATAATTTTATCTGTCCATACAACTTTTTTATGTAACATTTTTTCCGAAGCATGAATAAAAACGGGATAGTGGCAAAAAATGTAGCATATCATATTTCGACACGAATAAGATTAAAGGTAATTACCATCGTTTCAGCATTTCCCTCAAACAAAGTAATGCACAATTTTCAATTAGACGTGAAAGCTAATCAAGCTTAAATTTCGTAAACAAAACATCTGAAGCCTAACTAAGTTAATTCAGATGCGCTGTTTGAAGTAATGCAACACATTACCACCAGTAACACTCTACCGTGATATTTTCTAGACAAAAGGAACAGGCACACGACCAAAATGCATGGTTGTGATCTGTCTGTTGTGGGTGCCAAATCTGATCCTTTCTCAGAGAAAGGGTCAAATAGTGAGTTGGGAAGACATTAAGGTTGCTGTCCACAGATTGACCACATGACCATGACCACCAAATCATGCTGTTCACTTTATTCCTTTCTTTTCCCTATGAAGCAATGAGCTTCCAGTCAGGGTTAAGGCAAGGGTTAATGAGCCATGACTGTTTAAGGTGTATTGTCTGATGGGGGATGACTGAGGTTTATTTATGATCAGAAAAATTATTAA
>JBCAUI010177638.1:0-17382 GCA_038406195.1 Haplosyllis anthogorgicola
CAGAAAAGTGAAGGAGTTTGGTCTCGGGGGGGGGGGGGCCCGCCCCCCCCCCTATATCCGCCAATGGGTAGCATCTACTAACTGGGAGGGAGCCTCTATTACCAGAGCTAGGGCATCGGGTCATTATTGTCATCGATGATCGGTGGCTCAAAATCGATCGATGATCAATGCATCGGTTGCCATGTTTAATTCCACAAATGTTTATCAAAATCTGGTTCGAAGTGTCATATTTTTGCTTCATTTTGTAAAATTGAACCACTTACCACTGTCTTTCAATAGCGAAAGTGATGACAAATATCCAAGAACACCAAATGTGCTGCTTCAATAACACAAATGGTGTTTGATATGTGATGTTTTGGGTATGTATTCAATTTTGAAGCCTTTATAAGCATTAGCATGAAAACTATTAACCTTAAAAACTTATGCCCAAATAAGGATAATGATCCGATGACAAAATTAACATCGATGATAGTCGATTTAAGCCCTGCCGATCGATTCATCGGTGAATCGTCCGAGCCCTAAAAGCTTTGTAGATCTAATAGGTGACTCAATAACAAGTGCAACCTAAACTCTGCATTTTCCGGGTGCCAATTTTACACTTTTGGCATGGTGGAGCAAATACCTGATCTAACGAAAAGTGTCATTCCTGTAAAACTGAGGAGCCCAACCCGTTTCAAAGTTCGAACATCACTCATTTGGCCGACGCTGAGGTGTCAAAATGGTACCAGCCGAAGCGTAGACGACAGAATTGGCACAGACCCTACACGAGATGTATGCTTCCACAGTTTAAATCATTACCAGGTGATCTTATAATAGTTTAAATGAGTTGTCTGCCAATATTAAAGTTTGTAGACCGATGAAACATCCTGAAAATTTTGCAGACATTTTGATGGCCAATGCTATGAAGATGTAAATTCTCAGACATTTGTTCTGAATCTCCACTGACAGGACCAGAAGTCGAACATCACTTGGCTGGCTCTCCATTTTACCATATTTGATACGAATCTTTATTTGCGGTTGATCGGTGACGCCTCAATGACTCGAGGTGTCAGCAGTGAATAAATTATGTTACATTAAGCGATTTGGGTGCCGATTAGCGGAGGAATTTATATGCAAAAGCTATGTAATCGCTGCCGATAATCTGCTTAAAATCGCCTAATGTAACATGAACCTGAAAGACTAGAATGTGTCAAATTTCAAATGTAGTCTACTATAAGCAGGGCGCGACTTTTGCGGTAGAAATGCAGTCAACCCCATAACTTTTGAAAGTTATAGAACCAAATGTCTTAACGATTTTTTTTTAAATCAGCCTTTTTCTTTAACGTTTTGGTTTTTTTAGCTTTTTCGTTTAAACTTTTTTTCATCACTTTCAATGAAGTCTAGTTCATAGTAGCCTTTTGTTTTTGACAATATGGCTAAAAATGTGTAATGCTGTTTCATTGAATTGCTTCTAGTTGTAAGAAGGAAGATTCCTGTTTTATTTATCCGGACCTGTAAGTTTCTGTCCGGTCTGATAATTTTTCTGTCCGAATATGCCGTGCTACCTAATGACGAAAGTTGCACATTACTTTTGCAGCATTTGTTGCCACACACTCAGCACATAACGGCTTTGACATTTTTAGTCTTGTTTGTTCACTTGTCCATGTTTAAAATTTCTTGGATCCTAAACATACGGTACTCAGACAGCCGAGGAAAATGCGCATGAAGCGTAAGAAGGATATGCTACTCAGACAGTCTCATTATGGTTTAGACAGCTATCGGGGTTTTTTCCTTTAAAAATAAAACAAAAATCCCATAATATCTTATTCAGTATATATCTTTATTTGTTTCTCTTCCCTTATAAGAAATTGCGTTTTCATTCGACAGAAATCAGTACAAAAACGCGCTTGTACTTCAGTTTAATCTTTACATTATACATACAGGACACACAGAGGTGCACGTGCATTTATCCAACTGCCATTTATTGCGCGTCTTGAAAACCCAATGCAAGAATTTATTTGTAAAACATTTAACTTTTAACAAAATTGAGGTTTATCCTAAGCCACCTAAAGTAAAAGCCAAACAGCACGGTTTTACAAGTCATGCTGCGGCTAAAGATACCCGCTCTTGGTGAGCGCTTTTCCTTTGAAAGCCAATAGATCGAATAAACGCACGCAATTGAGCGTTTATTGCTAGTTATTAATCTTTTTGATTTGTAAATTTACACCATATTGGTTCTTGGGTTGTTGGAACACGCTGTGAATGTTATGTTAGGTCATAGGTTTTCATTTTTTGGATTACATTATAAAATGGTTTCAACTCGAATGGTTTTTCATGTTAGGTCATAGGTTTTCATTTTTTGGATTACATTACAAAATGGTTCCAACTCAGTTTCCCTTCGATCTGAAAATTTATGAAAACTAGGAGAAATGCTAGGTGTGCCATGGAATAATAACTGTTTGCAGTACATACATACGCATTTTAACACCCACCATTTTATAACAATAGAAATAAGATATAATACATAAACAATAAAAAGAGGGATCAAATGAAAAACTTTAACCAATTAATTTTTTAGCAGCTTAATTTGGGAATTCATCTCCTTACTTTGCGGAAAGGTAAAAGTGCCATTTCATAAGTGTTATTTTAATATTACAAAATTATTTGCTCCTCTCACCCGGAAACACAACAAAACGAAACGTTACTATTGAAGTGGCAACAAATAAGCTTTGCTATAGTAACCAACACTTTAACACATACAGTTATCACAGAAAGTTTTATGTTGAACACGACGACGTAAAAATAAAACGTAAACGTTGAGCCATTCTAAGTCTTCTTACAACTAGTATAGTCTATCAGCAAAATATGTCTGGACACCTTTGCTTAATTAAAATCTACTTGTGCACACAGGAAGCACATTTCATGAAACGAAGAATTCTTTTAGCTTGTGTGTACACATAGAAGAACTTTGTTTAACGCAGGTCCATGGTTGTTTAAGTGATGTCATGTCACATTTGCACACAAATGATTTGTAAATGCACCGTAGAATTCTTCGCTTAATGAAGTACACTTAACAATGTGTAAACAACGCTTAAAATCAAGCACTGTATTAACTTGCACCACAGATATCAAGCTACTACTAGTTGTGACATTTGGAGAAATTTACATAAACAGTTGCACAGTTTTGGTCCTAATTCCAACAGTGGATAGTAATTGTCAGTGAAGATAGTAGTCAGCATTACACACAGCAATAAACATGAGTTGTATTAGGTACTGGTACAGTCAATATTGAAAATCCTGGATATACTCATACCACATAAATTAATGCAGTTAACCATGTACATGTTAGTGTGCCAAGATGGCTCTAGTTCACTATGTACACCTCCACAACGAATCCATTTCAAATGTGACATGACATCACTTCACAGATTAGTTTCCAACTGGTAGTAATGAACTGCATACTGGCACATTTTACATTGTATTGATCCGTAGTTATGGAAAATAGTGATTCTGTTCTCTTGTAATCTTTGTTTCAGATTTAGCATGGATGAACCATCATATATCAGGAATAATTCAATGTGGTTTAAACTGTTAATGTTAAGTTTCAGCTTGAAAATTCTGGGCCAGCCAGTGTACAAGGCAGTTTGACCCTTTTTTCGAAGTTCACCTTTTCGGGCAATCATTCTCTTTTTAACTCTACAAGGTTCCGTCCTGTATCAATGTAATAATTTTGTGGTACAGTTTGTGGCACTCCAAGACAGCTTCAAGTCAATGTGACGCTTGGTTCATTTACTGCGCAAACTGCTCATAGAAGGCAACTTTAACACGCTCGACGTGATGACACAGTTTGACGGCGGGACCGAGCTTCAGGTCCAGGTGTTCCTGCACATCTGGCAGCGTCAGCAACAACATCGCCTGACCATCTATCTCCTGAAACAAGAAGTTAAATCTATGTGTTATCATTGCACCTGGATGAATGATAGTTGAAATTTTTGCCTGCCCCATGTATCATAAGCAGTGTAGAACTGGTGGGTTTTTGATTCTTTTAAAGATCATTTTGGGTTTTACATTTTCACAACATATCAAATGAATATATTTAAAAGTACCTGTTCTTTGAATAGTCGAGCAAGTTGAGCGCAGTCCGTCGTCTTTATAAACTGGATAGTCTCGTTAACGGTCCAGTGCAGTGGATTAGTCTTCAAGTGGATTGTGTCTTCGAGCTGTGAAAATAAAGTTATAACGTTCAGCAAAGAAATCAAAACGCAATTCAATGGTTATATTTCACGATTTCAACTGCGATCATCTCGCAGTGTTAAATATAAATTGTGATGCGTTTTCATGTTCTTTGCCCAGTTTATCTTGCTGCTATCTTGGGTTTTATATTCTTTCAATAGGTTGCACCAGAGGATGGAAAGACTCAAGGGAAATCCTTTTGTTATAATAAACAGCTAACTAGCTGTGCGACTCACCCTGTATGTTGACTGTGAATCGGTGGCATTCACCGATTTTTGCTGTTGTTTCTGTGTTGCAATGTCTCCCTCTATTCCCTGTTTTAGTTTCGCTTCGTGTTTGCTGTATGATGCATGTCTCTGCGGGCGCACTGTTGCTTTCTGTGGCGGTGATGATATCGCTATCTTTCTGTGAGTCCTTTTCTCGAACGTAAACTTTGGAAGCTTAGCACCACGGGTTTTGATCATTGACGGTGGGGGCACGTGTTTCACATATTTCCTCTTTTTCCTAGGCGGCCTGAACTCCATGTCGCCGTCGTCTTGGTAACCGCCTTGGATGGAGCTCGAATCAGTTTTTACCGAGCTCCTATCCGACACACTCATGTTATCGTCTTCAAACACATCGTCGTTGCCCTTAACTGGTTCACTAATAACTGTTTCATCACTGTCCACACTCGACCGCTTCTGTCGCTGGTTCATAATGGACATCTCCTTCTTCCTGCGTCCACGCCTCTTCTTCGGTCTGCCTGGACCATTTTCCAGGTTGGAGTGACCACCAGGGGGCCTCCCTGGCTTCCGCTTCTTCTTCTTGCCATAGTAATAGGCTGCATAAAATAAAAATTAATAAAATAAAAGTTGTTGATTAAAGATTCAGGTGCATTCATGTGATCTTCCAAAAAAACACATTTATTGTTCAATTTCAGTCTTCCACTACAAAGTAGCAACAACATCGCTTACTGTATTTGGTTTTGGTGAGTTGTGAGCAGTTTTCGGGACAATTGTCATTGACATAGTGTGGACTGAACATGTTGGGGCAGCACTCTAGCCGGATACAGATCTGTCGGCAGAACTCTTCTATCTGATCTGTTGTGCGACAAATCTCAACCGTCGCACGGTAACTCTTACCCTTATATCTACAAATATTAAAAGGGCACCTTGAAATGGGATTGTTATGGAGTCAGTGGATATATGAAGGCATAGTTTATCATTTCAAGAAGTTGCCTGAACATTTTTTGGGCGGGGGACAAATATTGCATAATTGAATGATGCACAATTGACAATGTATGAAATGAGTTTTGAAATCAGTCCGACCGAGCGATAGTTCGTCATCTCAAATACATCATTTTTACTATAACCGAAGCCATTTACCAGTCATTGTCCGACTGATAGGCCTCGCTTAAAACTTGCACCATTAATTTTGGCCTTGCTTGCTTGTATTTGGTTTTAAACACATAATTTTCACAGTTGACTTTAAAATTGAATGTTTATTCAACGCTCGATAAATTCGTAACGTTGAAACTTTAAGAAGATGCAAATTTTTCAGTGGAGTACTTACTTGGCTTTGAGCTGCTGTTGGTGCATGTTGGGGTTTGCGGGACTTTCCATCTGCAGCTCCCGAAGGACACGACTAGATTTATAGGCAACGTTGATTAACATGGACAAAACCTGAAACAAATGAAAACGTTTGGTCACCATTGTGTACATACATTTGCGAATCATTCCTACTACGAAATATAACTAAGCAAATCAGCCAAAAGAAATTGAAACACGATTACAACAGGTTCAAAGGTACAGTGTTACATGTATTTTTTATGGAAAAAAGTATGTGGATGACAGTAGGTTTGCCAATGGAGTACAAAATATTAAGAAATTATTATGGTGATTGAGAAACAGTACGTGGAAGACAGTAGTTCGCCCAATGGCTAGCACGCCCAATGCAGATTTTACTGTAAATAATTTGTTGATTTAATGTTCATTGTTCAGTTATTTTAACATCAAAGGCAAAATTTATTTTTTTGCTTATGCACCTCTTTCATTACAAGTACCACAGGTCCGGGACCCACACACTTCGGCAGCTCGGCTATTCGTCCCTTGCTGAGGTAGGGTCCCGAGAAACACTTGTGGTTGAAGTAAATCTTTGGGCACCAAGACCTGTTGCCAGTACTGTGTATCTCTGAGTAGGTGGCGCTGCGGTAGTCATCAGCTGACATAACTCTGTAATTATTAAGTTGTAAATTGTGTTTATTTACAGGATTTGTACTCTTAATGCAAACCTTTTTTTACAACTTCTTACAACATACGAGAAATAGTCAGATTCCAGAAATGCCCAGAACATGAGTTTTGCATTACCTGGTTTAAATATTAAAGTTTTCACATTGTGTTCAAGGGTTTTGATATATACTGTTTAACAGTTTGTAAAAAGGCGATTTTACCCCCACAAATGTACATTTGATGATACATACTCTGGTTGTACGACGGCGACCTGTTTGCCTGGTCCACGCCCTTTGCTCAGTTTGAGTTTGCGCGGTGGTTTGAGCGGGTAGTTATTACTCTCACACCATCCAACAGGGAAGATATCCATTGATTCTACGTCAACTATATGATTCGTCATCACCTACAAAACATTTAAACCGTTGGACATTCATGTAACACTCAAAGAAACATACATGTTAGCGGACTGGCTCTGCATCTTACAAAGTAGTAGTGTTAAAAGATGTTTAAAGATGTTTTGGAATCTTCCCTTTATAGTTTTACAGGAAATCATGATAAATAAAGCAAACTGGACAGAAACTGACCTTAGACGATCCGTCTAGACTGATCCACATGAGATTGTCTATGATGCGTGTGATAGTTGCAGCGCAGATCTGACCTGGCTGATGAGGGTTTGTTGCCTCCAGCTTCATTCCTCGAACAAATTCGTATTCCACTACAGACTGTGAGAAATATGCAAGGCAATTATTTTCACTACAACTGGTGCATTAAGACACTAACTGTATTTGTCTGTAATTAAATATTTGTGTTAGGCAAATGCTGGACAATGATCCGTACATGCTACATGCATTGAAATAATAATAAATTGCATTTAAGCACTTCTTTCATATCTTTACATTAGAGACAAACGTACCAAATTAGTGAAGGCACTGTCTGGTGCTGCTGTTGCTTGACATTCCTTCAAATATTCTGTCCAATCAAAGTCTGTGTGCTTCCAACCTGGATAATATAATGGTGTTAGTGTTGTCAGTTCAAGCCAAATTGAAAATTAGTAGGTCTTCACAGCAATATTTCAATGTGCAAGTACTGTTTATTATACGAATTTGTGTTAATGCCCATACCTTTTGGAGTACAGACACGCAAACCTTTGTACAAGCACCAGTTGACGGGAAACACACCTCTCGTGTTGCCATGGCAACAGATGTGAATTTTGTGAGATTCAGAGTCTGATGCCCAGTCGTCAACTCGCACGATGAAGTAGTATTCGTCCAAAACCTAGTATATCACATTAAATTACTAGTAAAACAGATCTATCATGCAAATGATCTTCAGGAAAACGATCCGGTTCCACTCTGACCACAGGTGACCCATTAGATCCCAGGCTTTAAAACTTGGTGGTGAGTCATTCCAGGTTCAAAACATGGGGTACCAATTTTCTTAAAATTAGGTGGCACGTGGGTCCTAGTTATGTGGTTACATCGATTCACTGTTATAACATACTGCTAAACTTAAAGTTTTTAGAAATCGTCAGTAATAACTCACTTTAGTTACAGTGCCTGGTACAATATCGGACGGTTTGCGTGGATGTAAAACCTCCACCTTCCAGCCTTCTTTCATTCTGTGCCTTTTCACTGGTGTTTGTGCCTGTACAGAGAACAAAATGTCACGATATTTTCTCACATAGATTACTTCGTTACAAAATTGTTTTCTTTACTTACAAACTTAAAAAAACAACAACAAAGAAATATAAACGTTTCTCACATTGAATATGTTAGTGGGTTGAACCATCTCTTCTGCTTCTTTAAGTGCTGCCTCCAGAATCCGTGTCCATTCTCCCACCTCAGGGTGATTTTTGTGAATAACTGAAAGTACAATGCCAGTTTTAATCTGGATTACTATTAACTAAGTCATGAAGTCCGTCATTGAATACTAATGAGTGCAAGTTTTGAAATGAGGGCGTGCTTTCCGATGATGTCAACTGATGATGGACAATTCATGATTATTTAGGCTCGACGTCAATTATGCCAAATAAGCCAAAAAGCAACATTTTGCTCGTTTTTTGCATATTATTTTGTAAACTAAACACCCAAACAGCATCCATAATTTAGTTGATCAAATCCACTAGAGTTCTTTGAAAACACGAAAGAATATGCTTCTTCAATATTTTGTACCTTCGGGTGGTTTGTAACTTGCGTCGTTATCCTTGCACCAGCCGATTGGGTGGAGTCGGTAATGCAGGTAGAACAGCCAGAAGTCGTCCTTTGCCTTATCTGTTCCTTCAAAGCGCAACAAGAGGCGCCCTCCGACATTCTCTAGCACCCTCACTATCCACACCCATCTGAAAACACAATCAGTCATTAGGTTAGGAAGTTTGTTGGAACATTTGGTAGAACCTCTGTTTTGCACTGGGGATGACTCTGCTGCAGGTATTTATCTTTAGCTAAGCTAGATAATGTCGCAGCCAGCGTAAACCTTCACTTAATGCTTCACTTAATACCTTCACTTCATACTTTTCAATCAAATCATCGGAATATTGTGGGTTTTTTGTCCGAGATGGAACTATTCAGGAATGACTACCTTGGGTTGAGTTCATGTTGCACTTCTAGTCTCATTCCGGTTTGTATCTGTTCTATGGGAGAGCACCCAACTTTCTACAATGTGATTTGAACAATGTGTTATTATATCAACACTTTATACTGGTGTCAAAGAGCATTAAGTTACTTTTGTAATTCATTTTATGAATCATAAGACAATTATCACTAATAACTCTTGAGACAACTGTTCCAAGAAACCGAAACGTACCCCTTCCAGTAAGTATTGTGGCGGTGATGTGGCACCTTCACTACTCTTTTCTAGGAATCCCGTGACGTCATTCCCAATTATTTCAGTTAATTCTGTTCAAGAAATACAAGCATGTTTGTCATTTACATGTTACATGGTCCACACTGATGTCATTATCTTTTTGACTTGCCGACCAAAAGCGAATAGTTGCCGACCATGATTGCGGGGCGCACCTTGGTAGTTAAAGGGCTTTTAGATCCTCTATGAAGCATTCTCCCACCTTTTAAATTACCCATTTCAAATAATAGTTGACAAAACATATTTCCTGTTCCAATCGCAAAAAATTCCACCAAAAATTCATAATCAAATACTTGTCTCTGAAAAAGTTGCCGACCAAAGTCCTAAAAGTTGCCGACCATTTGGTCGGTGGTCGGTGCTTAATGACATCTGTGCATGGTCATTTACATGTTATATTTTGATATCTTATACAAGGTTTTACCTAAACATCCCACTTTTTATTGAGGCACTTGCGATAGTCCTCAACCCAAAAGGCTTTGAAATCGGGAATAGAATGTTTTGGATCGATTATCTGGCACACAGCAGAAAATACAAGATTTCTACTTTTCGTGACATAATTCTTAAGATCGCTTTTAAGTGATTTGTACAAAAAGTCTTTACCTTCTGGTGGTTGTAGAGTTTTATCATTCTTCACACACCAGCCCATCTGATGAACTTCTTGTGATTTGACGTCACACCAGAAATCTGCACTGCTGTTGCTATGGTAACCATCGTACCGTAGCCTTAGTAACTGACCACATGACATGACGATGGATGCTCTCCAGTACGACACCGGTTCAGTTCCTTTAACAGGAACTTCAACCTTCATACCTTTCACAAAACCACTTTCTAAACTGCACTCAACCTGAATAAAAATGTTTCAAAATGACAAGAAGACAAGTTGTGCAAACACAGCATCATTGTGTGCTTGTGAGTAATGTCAAAGGCCCATTAGATACTTTCATTTCAAGTCTTGCATCATTTACAGTAGAAACCAACATACATGTGTGAATGCAATAGGTGGCACTGGCATCGCTCCTGTCTCTTCCAAATATGAATCCCACACGAACTCCACCTCATCGTACTCAACAGGCACGGAATCTGAAACGAAATGTACAATGGTTAGGTTTTTAAAAAAAGCTTTTAGTGGCAGCAGTAACAATCCCTAGTCTGGAACCAGCGCACAACCATTAGGTTTACCTTGAAACACATAGCACCATATGCACCTTAGAATGATACCACTTACTGAGGCCATTAACTTCGATAGTCATTTTGTAAAGATTCTTTCTCTTCCCGTGCCAACGTTTTATGGCCTGGGATCTTTTGTCAGTATTTCTACTGACAGAGGAGAAGTGTCAAGGATAATTAATTTTATTGTTAAAAATATTTTTTACCTTCATTGTATCGGACACTTGTTTTGACGGGAAGTCCACCACTAGGTGGGGCCACGGGTTTGTTGTATTCCACTGTTTCAGGTTTGGAAGAACTTTTTGCACTTGTGTCTTCCATTACCGTTTCAGATTTGACTGTTTCCTCCACTGCTTTTCTCTTTCTTTCCTTCTCTTTTTCTCGTTTTACTTTCTCCCTCAATCTTCTATCGATCTCCGACAATTGTTCATCGTTCTCAGCACCCTCTGCTGGGGCCACGTGCAATGGCGGTAGTGCCGACTCGTCCATCGTGGCAACAAATTCATTGGTTGCCATGGAGACTTCACCAGTATATGATGTGGTTACCATAGTAACCTCAACATCATTTTCCTGTTTAATTTCAAGGCTGCTGACATGCGCAGATAAATCGGTGCTTTTGGTATCACTGTTTATTGGCACTGTGGTTGTGCTACCACTGGACACTGTACTGGTTTTATCACTAGTTGCGGAATGTTCCGTCTCAGTCTTCACCACAACGTCGTGCGGCTTTAAAATGTCGCTGTCGCTTGACAGAACACTGTCAGTATCACGTGTGTGTTTAGATAGGTCCATACCCTGTGCCTCCGGGCCACCCATTGTCGCAGCGGTGAGTCGTGGGCTAGCCGTTCGCTTTGTCATGTCCACAGCCTGACCACTCACAGCAAACGATACAGACTCTATGTTAACCGGACTGTGTGCCGGGGGAGGCTGCTGGGCAGGTGAGCGACACCGTGGTGAGATCTGTGAATGAAAAGGCTGTGCACTCATGCCCTGGTGGATTGACTGAGTGCTCATTGGCTGGTGGCTCATGATGCCACTGCTGCGCACTGGTGGAGTTGGCACTTTTGGTATATTTAACACTTGGGGAGCCGGATTCCTTATTATAGGAGGCCGTGACATCTGGGGAATAGGTGCAGAGGGAATCGGAGGATTTCCTACTGACACATGGGGGTGCACTGACTGATGAACACTGGTTGCTAAGTTGGTTCCCATGGGAACCATGCCACCTGGTGCTGTTCCAATGTAACTTGTCGCCATGGATGCAGCTATCGGTGATATTGGCCCAGGCCGCATGGCAGGCATTCTGGGACCGATTGCTGCAGGGTTTATAAATGGCGGATGCATGCCGGGTACGGAACCTGTAATTGGCTGGCTCACCGGAAGTCTGTAACTGTTCACACCTACTGGTAACGGCATTGGTGCCACCATGGGTTGTCCTATCGTGCCTCTCATTGGCTGATTTACTCCCATTACAGGAGACTGGAATGTATGTGGTGCCACAGTGTGGCTGCTACTGGCACCAGAGGGTGCTGGCATCATGCATGCTGCTGGAGATGTCGAGGTTGATGTCACTTCGTGTCGACCTAAAATATGATAAAACGAAATTACCTTACATTGCAACAATTTAACCAATGTTTACTTCTCAGATCAGTCGTGGGAATCAGAATGTTCGACACACACTCACTGTGTCTTAGCTTATTTCATACACATGTGCAGTGTTCAATGTTTGGGGGCTCGATCTTCATGTTTTTGTTACAAATTCATTTTCATCTCAAACGACACTTTCACCTAACAATTAGCTATGAATTGCAGACACGGTTATGCACTGCAAGATTGCAACGTTAATTAGAAACTTGGTACACGAACCTCTGGATAAATCCATTGTGTGTTGATCTTGTTGATGATATAGTTGTTGTTGTTGTTGCAGATACTGCTGTCGCTGTTGCTGATAATGACGTTGCCTTTGTTGTTGTTGCTGTTGCTTGATTTGCTTCTGCTGCTGATGTTGTTGATTTTGGTTGTGCAGATGATGCAATCTGTGTTTGCGTTGCTTCAGTCGGTATTCACGGAGCTGTTGCAGCCGGTGCAGCTTTTCTGCTTGCAAGGTTTGAAGCTCAACTAACTTTTCATGATGCTGTTGTAAGTGACCGTTATTACCATGTTGTTGCGGTTGCTGCTGCTGCTGTTGCTGATAATAGTTGTTACCGTACTGTTGTGCTTGTTGAAAATTGGTATTGTTTTGTTGCAAGTTGTTGTTACTTTGCTGTTGCAAGGCCCTGTTATTGTACTGTTGTTGCAATTGGCTTGCAGTGTGTTGCTGTTGCAACTGGTTACTCTGATGTTGCAGCTGGCTGTTACCGTAATGTTGCAAGTGGGGGTTGTTATGCTGTTGTAAATGTTGATAACTACTATTAATTTGTTGTTGTCGTTGTTGTTCAAAGTATCTGTTGTTACTTTGTACTTGTTGTTGTTGAAACTGGTTCAACTGTTGTTGTGTCAAATTGTTATTATCCTGAAGCTGTGGTCTTTGTTGCTGAAACTGCGCTTGCGTTTCAGGACAAGAATTAACAACTTGCTTTTCACACTGATTGTTATTATTTTTCTGCTGTTGGAATTGGCTGTCACCAGTTTGTTGTTGCCGAGGTTGAACGTTACTGGTTGCTTGTTGTCGCTGTTGAAT
This sequence comes from Haplosyllis anthogorgicola, assembly GCA_038406195.1. NCBI lineage: Eukaryota > Metazoa > Annelida > Polychaeta > Phyllodocida > Syllidae > Haplosyllis > Haplosyllis anthogorgicola. Next base: position 13,126 of record JBCAUI010177638.1, read on the forward strand.
ATCACTGGTTGGTTGTTGTCGAGGTTGAATATCACTGTTTGGTTGTTGTTGAGTTTGGATGTTACTGCCTGGCTGTTGTTGCTGCTGTTGCTCTTGTTGTTGATGTAGTTGCACCGCTTCGTCAAACAAAGATTTAGTGAAATCTGTGTCTATAAACTCTGGTGTCGTGATGTCATCCGAACCCTGTTGATATAAAAACAATGTCAAACACTGAGAAATATTGTGTTCATTACAAATTTATACAAAAACAGTGCCTTTAAATGCGGCCAGGTATTCGGTTTAATGATGCAAGTGTGTAGAATGATACCTGGGCTGGGTACGGTGGAGATGTATTAGTATGTGTATGGTATGGAGAACTTCCTCCACTACCAGGTGTGTGTGCAGTTACCTCTGGTACAGCTAGATGAGGTGAAGGATTGCGATGGTATGGCGAGCCAGGTGCGCTGACAGATGTAGAGCCCTCGGGGACGGCAAGGTGATACGGAGAGCTACCTCCACTTCCTGGAGCGTGTGCAGGTGTCTCTGGGACGGTTAGATGATAAGGGGAGTTGCCTCCGCTGTGTAGACTGGGTGCAGGCCCCTCTGGTACTGTCAGATGTGTTGGAGATGCGTTTAAGTGGTATGGTGAACTACCTGCACTACCTGGTATAGGTGTTTCAGGTACTGCACGAGGGGAGAACAGTGGCATGGACTGTCCACATCCGTCTGCACAAAGAGAAAATATTGCACGTGATAAGTTACGTTTATATGACTCCGAATAGCAATTTTTGTCGGTAAAATCTTTGAATGTCCTACTTTTTTGTAGAAAGAATTGTAGTTGTATCTGTTCTGGTAGATCTATGGATAAAAAAGGTCTATGGAGTTTAATTCACTTCAACAGATTGAGCAATCATGGATATAAAATACGGATCAAAGGGATCATAAACCAAATGAAATGGAAGCAGTGACACGAGTATAATGGACGTCAGTTCTGTGGATATGCAACCGTAAGTTTATCATTATTCATTTTTATTATTGTAACAAAAGAAAGCAATCGAGGAATTGACGTTTTGCTTTTTTTGCTTTTTAATAAACCTTTCTATCTACAAATCGATATATCATGAGAATATTTTTACTCATTCTTTGTTTTTCTTTCACGTTTATTTTTTTCGATAGTTTTTAAAGTTCAAGCCTACATAAAGTAGAATTAGACGACTTTACAACCGTACGTCCACAGAACTGTTCTCTACAACGATTCTCTAACCTGCTCCTCAGCTAACCAGTTAATTATTGTATGGATTCCCCATCATTCCCATTACTAGGGCTTCAGTTCGTAATATTGGCAATGTGCTAAATGTTTCAATCAGACGAATTACAATGAGACATTTTCTTTATACTTATGTGACATAAAAAGGCATTTGTGCGATTGGTACACTACAACTAATTTTTCAATGAGACAATTGTTTTTCTTTGGGTAAAACCAATGAGACATTTTCGAAATGAATGACACTATGCTGCATGTCTCATTCCCTGCTACCGATAATGTTCACTCTTATTGTTACAACCGGCAGTGCGTTTCCATAACCATGAATATAAACGCCTTTAGTTTATCTAGCGTTTATGTGGTTGGTTGGGGCATTTACACATAAACGCTTTAAACTGGTTCAAATGGCGAGAGTGCACTTGGTCATGAAAACGCCAAATGGAGCGGATTGAGATATAAACGGCTTAACATTTATAGTTATGGAAACGTCCTGCAATTTGACTACAACTTTGACCCCGTTTGGTACACATTTTATGATTTGCATTGCTTTATCTTACGAAAGAGTTTAAGTTCAGTAGATAATAATGACGTCATCTGATATATACCATGCGCCTCATATCTATTCATCACACGTGTGCTGCTGCCGTTTAATTAAAATATACACGGTATATAAAAAAATCTATACCGTAATAATTTACGACACATACTTGTGTTGCTCTAGACAAGTACATGTTTTCTGATGTTTAGCGAGGTCAAGTCACATGTTTTTTTTACGGTAATTCCCACATCGCAGAAAACGTTACAACGTAACGTCATCAAAATATTTAGCGGCGTTTATAACGTAGCATCTGTCTAGCTTTTCATGTGAAGTATTTTCTTTACTTCTTAACATGATTGCTAAAACTACAATGTATCAAAAGCACGCCTATTTGGGCGTAGAAAATATTCAACTTAACCTCTCTACTAACATATTCAACGTAGACACTATAAATTAAACATCAATACATGTACATATTTTAATACATGCAAAGTTAATAGTTTCAAAATTGATCTTTTCCTTCATTTGCATCAGATGCCGTTATTTCATACAGTTCTTTACGAATTACACTAAAAATGTACTTATTTAAATTCAAATTATTAAATGAATAATTTCAATAAATTTAAGTCCATTAATAGAAAAAAATCATGAATTGAACTTCATTATGGAAATAACGACTAGTTGACCAGCTTGCAAGTTGTTTTTTTTCATAAATGGACGTTTAACAGAAAAACGTATTTTAGTACAAATGGTTAAGCATTCTAGGGTTCACGCCTTAATCAATGAAAACCATAGTTGGGCATTTTGTGATGCACGCTACCCTGTTTCGGTTCCGTGGGCATTTCTTTTTATTTGATGGACGAAGCAAAAAATTCTCGAAGGCTTTTCCTCTGTCTTGAACTGCATCAGGAAAATAAAAATGTCTACCTTTTTATGCATTTCGCTAAAGATATAAATAATTTGAACGTGTAGTATTTTTTTTTAGATTACTTTCAACAAACATTTTCTAATGAAATGTAAACCAATAAATTTTGATGGGCCGGTTTAATGTGGCCTGCACTTTAATTTATTTTTGTGCCTGAGGAGACGGCAGAGACGTGACATTTTCACCATTTCCCCCTTTTCTGCAATCTTTATATTTCAAAGCGGCGGGAAACGTCATCCAAATGATTAAAATGGACGTGTCCTGTTTTAGTGTTAACAGTCTGGGTGAAAACAAGTTTGCAGTATTTACAAATATTGATCTTATGTCATTAAGTGGGCCACGTTTCATTCATGGTTGTAGCGGCGTTATGTTCGACTAGGAGGGCACTATATTATGAGGCAAAATTAATGTCACATAAATAATGTAACGTTTAAAATAAACTAAAGCTTTTTAAAACGGTCTTGCGGCCTTTTATCTCTATCGTATCAATGAAAATACCTGGTTTTTAACCGTTTTTCTTACCTTAACTTCAACAAAATAAAATAAAATAACGCACAAGAATCCGTTCTCAGACAACCGTGCACAAATTTTAAACAAATTACGAAATCGGTGAAATTTGTCACAAAATGAAAGAATGTTAAGGACAACCAAACGCAAGGTTTGCTTCACCTCACGGCCGATACAAATTTTCTCTGTGCATTTTACGAAAATAACAGCACTGCGAATTTTGCACTGAACTTTATCCAAAATGAAGAGCATTTCCTTTTATGCATAGCCACTTTACTCTCAAATTATTAGAAAAGTTTAAATACGATAAAAAATAACATAAATAACATAGACTTACTCATTTCAAGTTATTTTCAAGTGTAGCAATATCACAATGCAAGTTTTCACTGCTTCCTTTTAGATTTTCTGTAGAAACTTTAAAAACTAAAAACCATTTTTTCCCAAAGGCACAATCACCCTGCTTGACACAAATTAGTCACTTGACAGAAACATGTGACATCATCATAAGCGCATAAAACCACCGCGTCCCTTTCTGAAGCAACACTTTTCCTCTTCTATTTTAAGCCAGACATTTTCAACTTTGCCAGATTACATAACCCTCCCTATGCGAGACTGGGGGATTAAAACAAGTACAGTAGAACCTCTTTTAAGCGACACCTAACGTTTGCTTCACGAAAGTGTCCTAGAAGAGACTGTCGCTCAAAGGAGATAAGATTACATACTCTTTACAGCAGTACATTTCACCAAAAAGTGTCATATAAGAGAGGGTGTCGCTCAAAAGAGGTGTCGTAAAAGGGAGGTCCTACTGTAATAAATTAAAAGATACATTTTTCTTTTGTCTCGCCAAGCATTAAAAACAAAATTACAAGTAAACTGCCATTTAAAACTTTTTTCCTGATATTTTAATCGCCGTTCTAAATTAATCCAACAGACGAAATGGTCTGAATCAAGATTCCGTTTCGGCGCCACTGTCGTACCGTTTCTACAGTACGGGAGGTCCGCGTTGAAAGTAAGACAACTAAACAGATTCAGTTGACAAAACGA
>JBCAUI010177749.1:0-50592 GCA_038406195.1 Haplosyllis anthogorgicola
CATTGTAAACATACTGCTATCAGTACTTATTTTTTTATGATTTTTTTCTCTGAAGTAGTCATTTCTCTCAAAATCTCTCAAGAAAATATCCAAAATGGGCAGTATTGAAAGGGTTAAACTACACTACTGTGAATACCAAACAAGTAGTATTTGCCCCATGTACTGGGATAATTTAGCAGCTGTAGACAAAAGCTAAGTGATAATATAATAATGCAGAGACTTCCCAAAAACTGCAGCAAAACTCGCCTTTCTCAATATCTTTAATATCTTACAGTGGATAAATACCAATGCCCTCACGAGATCATGAATTTTCTACCGATTTTATGTGAATGGTGTTCCATTCTGAGATAGTATTCGCCTCTTTAGTCCATCATGAAATTGAAATATTGCAGGACGTTAAACCTTTGATATTAATTTCATGATCCGGTGTATATTTTTCTTGAATATTTTATTTTATATTTTATTTGCCCGTTTCTGGGCAACCGATGTGAACAGTAGCTAGCTGCAATAGACTGGAAGCATACTGTAACCTAAAAAAGACTCAGAGAGAGAAAAGGCTTTGGAGATCCACTTTATGCACCATGAAACAGTGACAGCTAAATTACTGTAGAACCTTTTTTCCATGAAAGGTCTCAGTTAAATTTCCTCTTTGGATCAAGGACTGTATTGCGCAGGAAATCTGTGTGGACAATTGTTATTCCTAGTAATGCTGAACAAATGCTGAACATTGGTGATGGAACCTGAATAGCATGTATACCTTTCCTCAAAAACTGTTCAGAAAGCCACCAATGAAAAGATGGTGAAGCTGAAGTCTTTTAGAAGATGTTTTCAATGCGTTCTTTGGAAAGCACTGAGAGGTGGATCTAAATTTCACTGATTTACGAATTTGATCCAAAGATTCGCTTCACAGTATGGCAGTTTTCGTGAAACTCCAAAAGCATTTTCATTCAGCCTTACATTTGTACCATTACCTTCGACTTGAACATCAACGACAAAGGTGTCTTTAAAAACAAAATGAAAGTATGAATCCATAAAAAATGTTAAGAACAATGGTTTTGGCTCTAATCAATCGTGGATTAGGATTTGTATGTCACTTTGTGATAGAATTTCACAAATTTTCTTGTTTCCAATCTTGATGTATATTAATACGTCTCTCTCTCTAATTGACCAGAAGAAGAAAGTTCTATTAATTTTGAATCAACAGAATCTTACTTCGGGGTTGGGGTGGGGGAATATTCGCATCAACAGCACAGCAAGGAATTACATTGTTCCGAACATTCCCAAATTGGCAGAATTTTCTTAGGTGCATGAGGCATTTCTGAACTTTGTTTACAAATGTAGGCATCCTTCCCTCGATCCCTCCCTTTAAAAAGCGGCTGAGTTAGGTGTAGTGAGGCAAATGGAATCATCTGAAAACCTCTCTCTGCTGATAATGTGCTCAGGCCAGTCTTGGCAAAAGCAACTTTCAGTCCTAATTTCATTTAGGGGCTTTCATCACTTTGAAAGAGATGAGCTCCTACAGCTTATAAAAGAAAATAGGAAGGGGAAAGGGATGTTCATACGTTATCTTGTACTGCAACATCTTTCCCGTTGTGTTGTCAACGTACTAAAATTTTAAGTAACGATGACCTTCTAATGGTCATTTTGTTAAGTGAACAGAAGAAATATACTTAGATCTGTTATTTCGAAACTACTACCGCTCTCGTAATGAATAACAAATTCAGAGTTTGCGTCTGAAGTATAGCAGGCATTATATTTGAGTTTAGCAGAACAGCAATAGTAAATAATACTTCCAACAATGCAATAAAAAGAGCCGGATTTCTTTGTAATGTGCCTATTTACAGGTGTGAAATCCATTACACCTGACACCTCGCTACAGAAACAGCTGCACTTTTATGTTTTATATGTACAGGTAAGAATAATTACCACATCAAAGGTAAGAGTGTGACAGAGAGACAGGTAAAAATCAGGCAGTGCAGGTACAGCAGCCAATTGCACTGCCATAAAAGTAGTGTTATAGCCTAATTCACAATGACACGAGATGATTGCTTAATGATTATAAAGGGAATAGAAATCTAACGTGGACTGTTCAGTTTAGGGTACGCCATAAAACGAAATGCTGTTACCTCATTTACATATGATTTGCATGTACCCTGGTATCCTTTAAAACTCCATTTACTCTTATCTTTAAAATCAGTGTTTTTCCCCATAGCCACAAATGGGCAATTTAAAGGCATATATCTTACCGTGGACAGCTAGGTTGGGTAAAAGCAGATTTGTATAAAGATCTCTCCAGATGAAACTGCTTTAAGAATTGAGATGTAGAGAGCTCTGCCTAATATGGTAATCGAGAACCAAATTTAAGGAAATGGACTCGAAATGGCTGTGAGATGATGAGACGAGATTGAATGGACTCAGAAATAGGATTGTTTTCTCTAATGGTTTGTTTGATCAGATTTGAGATCCATTAGCACAAGGGGAAGATAACCATATTGGGAAGACAATGAGAGTAGGTTATCAATGCTCCACTCCTTAACAAGCCAGGACTCTTAAAATGCGAAGTTCGATGTTTTTCAAAACTTTTAAGTATTGAGAAAGATTAAGACATTAAAACTACCATACATGTAATACTTTTAAGAAATTATGTGCTAAATGCTTCGATCTTTCTCATAAGTCAGATGTACAAATAAATAAATCAGCCCAGGAAATGTAGAATTCTGTGAACAAAATACATCCATGACATATCTTTCATTCAGACAACAAGACACCTTGAATTTATATTTTACCAAAACAATGAGGCAGGACTCGAATTTTCTTACTTCGAAATTACAAACACTTCTTCTTTGATAATCTTTTGAAACATTCGTTCGGATAACGGTACTCAAAATTTCATGCGGTACTGACAAGCATAAACGTGTATTGTTCCAACATTACTAGACTCCTTATTAATTTTTACAGATTAGGATTTTCACCAAATATTTTCATCTTTTAACGTACTCTTTGGTTTGGTCTTGCTATTCAGTATTATGTACACCAAACAGAGAATCTTAAAACAAGTGTTGATGAGTAATTTCTCAATCATAAATGAATCATTCAGGCAGTTTCGGCGTCAGACACATTTGACACTCGATTCTTCCTTTTGATTTGTAAACGAAAACCAGTTTTCCGTACGAACAAAAATTTGCTTGCTTATTTAAAGAAAATCGCATGTTCCATAGATATTTGGTGACAATAGCATGTACAAATAGGTACTTCGTAGCATATAAACTTGTTTTAACGAAATTTTGAAAGATCTTACCTTTAATTAAAACAAAAACGTAGTGCTGTGTTCGTCTTGTTTTCTGTGCACAGAAAATGGTCCTACAATATGTATATCTTCATCTACCTCAGGTGTTGATCTCCAAATATGTCTTCAATTTGACCCAAGCCTGGTCCTTTATGTGTGGTGGATCTGACCTCTTTGCTTTGAGATGTGTATCTCTCAGTTGCTACACTGTGTTGCCTCTCTGTAAAAGGTTTTTCAATTCACTATAGAATTCAATTGAATTTGTGTTGTGGCAAATCAGAGGTTTTGATGGCATTGGGCTGTGCATTTGTTGTGAGACTCTAAGGGCCTAGGACCCCTCCTTTTGAGTGGAATTGTGAGTGGAATGTATCCTCTAAACAAGGGAGAGATGCAAAAGAAGGGGGACCTGCATTGGGACTACGGCTTTTCTGTACTGCTGTCAATCTGCCTGGACCCATTTACAATATGCATATCTTCTCTGTTCACAGCTATTTCACTGGGAGGCTTTACCAAGTCTCTCTAGGGCTCAAATAGGAATAATAACAAATACCCTCAGGCTTAATAAAGGGGAGGATAGGTCCTCTAACTATTAGCATACACAACACTTGTAATTAAACTTAGAGCCCACAAACACTACCAATTGACTTCCATAAAAAGGAGTTGAAAATGTAGAAACCCCTTCCTCCCCATATCATTTTTGACAGAGCTTTTCTGCTCACAAAAAAGGTAAATTTGAATTGCTGAAATAAACCCAGTTCCGTTTTGGACAGGACTGAATACAATTTAAGGAATTCAGATCTTTTCAGATATTGTGTGAATTATTTCATGTGGATGCACAAATTAAGGCAGAGCCTCATTGATTGGTGGAATACAGTGTCAGGTTTGAAATGATTCCATAAGGATTTTCATGAAGTATTCACTGCAGCATGATAAAATACCAACCTGTCTTTGCACTTCATAAAAGTCTACTTTGATCTTGATCGAAATTTCCATCAATACGCCAAATGTATAATTTTATATTTATATGGTGGCAATGTTAAGGATTTAATGTAAGTGACTCCTTTTTAAGTTCATTCCCATTAAATTGAAATAAATAATATGTTGATAGTCATAAAACTACCTAAATGCCCCAGTGCACCAAGCCTGAACGACCAGCGAAGTAAAATTGCCAAACTATACGAAATTTGGATGAAATATAAACTTTTTGTCTCAACTATTAACGAAAGACAAAATTTAACGGTGTCTTCAACGAAAATGAACCAACAAGAGCTGAACAGCATTCCACCGCGTACACTTTATCCAAAGTCATCAGGGTAATCGTATGTTACATTTAAAATCGGCCCAAAATTTCAAAAACGAGAAAAAGTGAACTTACCACAAGCATTTCACCAGCAGGTGCCAAACACTAAAAGTATCATTTAGATTGAGATTTATTGGTGTTTTCTGATTAAACCTAATCAGTTTATTCATCTCGCCTTCCTGCCATTAAACCATTGTTCCTTTCGCACCTCTTGCTGTTTGGCTTCGTCGGAATGCACGTGCATGGAGCACAAAAAACAAGTTGCCCCACTATGTGAAAAGTTTGAAATCACCAAGATAGGCAACAATAGCTCCGAAATTTCCCCTTTTTCTGAGGCATAACACCTCCGAACATTAAACCCTTTCTTCAGGGGTTCTGATATAGATTGCCACTCGGGATACACACTTTGATTCAAAAGGTGTAAAGTTGAGTTACCTGTAAAGTATATTTACCGATTGACAAGCAGATTCGGGTAGAGTAATTTATGGCCCCACTGTCACTTTTAAAGGGCCAATCCAATGCGTTGCTTTATGACCCTTGTTACAAATAATTATGTAACTAAGAGACTCAGTTAACTAATAATAGAGACAGTGATGCGGTAACGTTTACATAACACCAAACATCCTTTGACTCAAATTCTCTGATTTGCCAGTAACTTTGGTATCCAGTTCCCCTTGTGCGAGTTTTCACATTTTAGTGATAACTAGTTTATGGCTTCTGGCGTGGATGCGGAAATTTTCTGTTATTTTACTTCAGTTAGTTATTGGAAAGCTGTATGTTTTTACCACCTATTTATTACACATCAAAATCTACTTGGATATTTTCTACGTTTTTGTCTCAGCTTTAGGCGTTTTCAACGAAAATTCGCAAGAATGGTTTAAACCATTTTCTTTCGCAACTCATGTTTGTTAGACCAAATAAAACAGCAAAACCAAAGTGAAACGAATTTAAATTTTCATTAATATATTATTTTCTTTTCAGGCATAATTTTAATAGAACTTTGTATTATTAGCTTGAGCTTGTTTTTTCTAGTTCTCGGAAGTATGGAACAGAAAAGACGAAAACATGACAAAATTTGGTTCTACATAAATTTACTACCATAAAACGACACGCTCGTTACAAGAATAGATGTTCCTCTTTCTCATTGTACATTGATAATAATACTTCTTCTATGTATAGGATAATAACAAAAAACCAACAAAGGATTTCATCTTCACACAATTAAACATTATAATCTTAATTTTTTTATGCATCAATTATATATAATTTACATTTTAGTTACTTTTACACACACACAACTTTCTGCGAACTTCATATTTATCACTCACAAAAGTGCTCATACACGATTTACATTTAGACAATATGAAACATAAAGAAAACTCATTTCAACACATCCAATGACAGCCTGTTTCCAGTGGATTTACATAATTACATTGCTTCAATTGAGACATAATTTTCTTCTGGGATAGAAGATATCAAATATGTCTATAAATGAGAAAACAATGGGAGTATAATTGGTTGCTATGCCAACAGGCAGGTGATATTTGTTGCCATGAAAATAACATGAAATTATTGTATCACTGTTTCCCAGCTGCCTAGAGGAAGAAATACTCCACAAAACATTGCTGAAATTTGACATGAGATCCCCGGGGTTCAAACTTTCTGATAAGGCTTTTTATTATTTGGGAATTGTATTTTAGAAATGAGCATCTGCTAAATATGGATTAGTTTGCTTGTTGGATTTATCGTATCAAATGTAACCTTTGGAAAAGTAATACCGCTGATAACTTGGGTTATTTTTAAACAAGTACAAGACAATAACAATATTTGCAGCATAACCGCTTCAGCATGGTTGTAGCATTCAATTGGAAACGAAAAATCCAGCCAACAAACATGAGAGGGTGGTATTGTTCACTAAAAATATCATTTCTTCCATTGGTTTATGCAGCAAACTATCTCCAGTATTCCTGAGATCTCTACAGTGTTCAATTTGCTGCAAATGTCAGAAAAGGCAACTGCAATGTTAAATGTCTATGATATTATGGTTATAACAAGCTTCCAAGGTTTGTTACATAGCAACTTTACTGACCCTGATTATTATACCTGATTTGAGAGAAATGAGAAGAAGTACTTTTGGCCGTGTGCACAAGTACTCCACACCAATATACTAGACAAATACTGCTCTGAAAATATTTGTTGAGGTTGTGTGGTTGTCTAGTGTAAATATCCAGCATTGCTGAATGGCAACCAATGGCTGACCTTTCCTCTTTCTTCAGGGAGGTAGGCAGACCAAGGGGTTGGGAAGGAGGGGAGGAAAGGCACTAATGCTGCCCAATACCATTATGGAAATGCATTATATTGATTTAATAAAATGATTCTTTCATATCAAATACACTAATTAAGTCCTGGCCCCTTTGAAGCATAACTGGGGTAAGGGATCAATACTTTCCTATAAAGAACCTTCGGCCTTGATCAGAATTGATCAAGCAGCTTAAATTATCCTCACCTAAAGTGTGTGTTAGCTTTTATCTTCTGATCCTTTCATCCTCCTATATATTTTCTCCATTTCTACACCAGCAGGTATGAAGGAAAATTGAGTATGCATGTAAAGGTATTGCTGGTAATTGAAACTGTTCTACACTTTCCATGTCATGACATGAAATTGGACACTATTTCACCTATAGTATTTTTCTTTTGACAATGTTGGCAAAATTGTGCCTATGTGTAAATTGCAAATATTATATTATGCTGCCAATTTCTATTGTGGCTCCTTTGAGTGTCTCGAGCACTGACCTAATACAACTTAGACTTTAACTTTTCAAGTAATCACCATTATCAAAGGAAATACAAGTGCTCCAGTATAATACTATATTCTATGGTACAGAAATATAAAGGCGGCAAACCCTGAGTACGTAGACTTTTGAGTATCAAATTTTAGCATGGGTAAAATACCTTTAAATCATGAAGGACAAACAATAACTTATCTTTATCATTACATCTCTTTGTTAGTAAATATCACCATAGTTTAGTATTAATTACAATAATAATACGTTAACATTCTGTATTTTACATGATCATAATTAACATTTTCTACCCGTTTTACGAACATCTTTGCTAGAACAATTTGTAACATTTTCATCAAAATACGGACACATACATTGTAAAGAACACGAATTGTAAAATATTATGCATACCACTTCAGCAAACGGCACCATCATGGTTTTACTCTTTGCATGGCGTTATAGGATTTTACAGCACACGAAATTCGTATCAGAAGTCTAACAATAGCGCATCAAAAGCACAGCGTGAAATTCTTTCGTTTCTCCTCTTCGTTTGCAAAATGATACGATTTCTGTGTACTTAACATCTGAGATATCATTGTCTGTCGAATGACAGAGTATGTGGTTGTCCGCCTAAAACTTGTAAAAATAGAAACCAAGACAAAACAAAACAGACGATAACCATTAAAATAGAAACCAAGACAAAACGAAAATGTCTTGTTGCTGTTGCCATGGTTATGACGTCATTCGGCAGACACATGACGTTACGTTCGACGTAACGACGTTTCTAGTTTGTAATCGTGATGAAATCAATGTCAAACACTAAATAACTATTTTTATAACATTGCACAATGACAACAATTTCTAAAAGTTTCGTTGTCTGATTTAGTCCAGTAAACTTCTGAATAACATTGATTTCAAACACTTTAAAATGTCGAGAAAGCATAAAAGCAAATTTATCTGACTGAAATAAAATGAAAGTAGTGAGTATCTAAAATATGAGTTTAATGTATAGTAAGTAAATCTCCTAACAATATGGTTTCAAAATGCGTTCGTTATAAATGTGTGAGTTTCGGAGCAGCATTCATGTATGATCCCTGAGTGTAGTTATTGGTGTTTGAACACGTGGGGGGAACAGGGTTGACCAGTGGTAAAGTCATACCTTGTCCTGTGATCCTGTGGTAGCCTCCAGTGGTGGCTTTATGTGTTCCAGAGTGGGTAGGGTAGCTCACTGGCATACCAGTGGTGGGTGAAACCTGTCCAGATGACGTCATATTGGCCACTGACGTCATGATTGTCATGGGCGACGAGCGGTTGTCTAATGGGGCTGACACCATTGGGGCTACATTGTGGATTAGAGGTGGAGATTGCCCCAGTGAGGGGGACTTCAGACGGTTCTGGTTGGCAACCAAGGATGAGGATAATGCATGCATAGCTGGTTGTGTTCCCTGAATTGGTTGCTGATGACTCATACTGTTTGGTGGAGACGAGGTTGGTGGTAGTGTGATTCCTTGATTCTCTGACTTGATACTGGAGTATGGAACATGTGAGAGGGGTGGTGGTGCCTGTGCCCCAGGGAGGTGCTGTGGACTAGATACCTGTAGGTTTGGGGTGCCTCTCTCCTCCGAGGCGCTGAGGTAACCTTCAGACTCTTCACTTCCTCCTTCTGATCCTGGCTTCATTGGTCCACCTGTGAAAATGAACATAGATCATTTAACTACATTTGAAATTGGCTGATAAAAATGCCTGAGAATCTGATACTAGTTATACATGTGATCCGAGCATTTTTGCATGACAATAATCTGCAGTATCAAAACAGTATCAAAAGTGCCATCAGATTCCAACTCTTGTGAAACAGCGTCTTAACCATTCTTACAGTCAAAGAAATTTTCAGGTGGTTTCAGAAAATAAGACTCTATGAGTCACGCAGTTTCAGGTATCACACATTGAGGTGGACTTAAATGTTGTTTACAGCCTTACCTGATGAATCAGGAACTCCTAAACCTGGAACAATCCCACCTGAGTCCGGCACTCCTTCCATCATATTCTTAATCTTACCATCCTTTTTTGCTTTCATACGACGATTCTACATGAAAAAAGAATAAAGAAAAGTTATCCAGAGATGTAAAAGATAAGCAAGACCAGTTTAACAGGCATGATATGTAGGAATTATGATAATAGTTGTATGAATTGACAATGGTGAATTATAAATGATAATTTCTTTGGCCGTTTAGGTCTGGAATAGATGTATGTGTCTCACCAGGGTATGAATTGCGTGTTATGTATTTGAAATTTTATTTTAAGCAAGTGATGATAAACGTGAAAACCTAAATTAAGATATTATATTTATCTTTAGTACGGACACCTTCAAAATACCGACATAGCACATATAATTTTATTCTGTTTAAAAAAATGTCATTCCATTTTACAGAGCATTCTGTGTACACAACTGCTTATGTTGAAACAATTTATGTACAGAACGTTCGAATGATACAAGAAGATAAGAACAAGAGAATTTCCCCTTGGAAATTTCCCAGTAATCGGTTTAAACGTTCTTAATTTTGATTCATTTTTCTGAATCTGCAGGAAAGCCTTAATGCTCTGACATTCCACTTGTGGGAAATGAAGTCGTTTTGGTTCTTTATGTTTGTTGGTGATGTGCAACCACACTACAAACCCTAAGAGGATTACAATTTTGGGTTTTCATTGGTTAGAAAGGTTAACAAAATATCGAAGGATTAAAATAACAAAATTAAGACCTGCGGTAGACCTACCTGAAACCAGATCTTGATTTGCCTTTCGGTGAGATTCAACATTGCAGCCATTTCTATTCTTCTGGGACGACATAGGTATCTGTTGAAATGGAACTCCTTTTCAAGTTCAACAAGTTGTGCACTGGTGTAGGCTGTTCTGGCTCTTTTTGATGCGTTTTCTTGAGACTCAACTGAAATACATAGATAAAAAATAGATTATCAAAATGACATAGTGATACATGAAACTTTGACTCAATATTTAAGTGACAAATGTAACGCTTCCATTGTTTTTAAACGAATTCGGAACTAGACCTACATGATTAATGAATAATTTGAAACGTGGAACCGAGTCTTGACAAAACTTTGTCCTGGAGGTGAAACTCAGGAAATCGACATTATCTTATGATATAAATGGTTTTACATCATCCAGTAGTTTATACTGCTAAGTACTAGAGCTAGATTATTCTTGGCCTTGCAAGATCACAGGCAATTTTTCTAGGATCAAGAATAAATCAAGGAGACCTGGAAACCCTGCTGGCAGCAATTTGCCAGGAAATGTCAAATCTCCGTGAATCCTGCAAGCTGTAATTTATGACAGTACCAGCCAAGTTGCCATAGGAGGCGTTGCTTTATTATGTCATAAGTTACAGCATAGGTAGTCATAAAACAGCATCCATTGTGTTGCTAGTCTCTAAAGCCACATTATCCTTACGACCTAGCGCCCCAAGGGGATAACATGCTAATAGTGGCCCAGGTCTGTACGAAGTCTTAGCATGAAAAGCAGGTTTATTACCCTGCCTATTGTGTTTTTATTGCCTTGAACTGCATAACACTTGGCAGAGCTGTGAGAGGTATTTCTAAATGGAGGTGTTTGTGCACTTCCCAGGCTACTCACATTTTGGGTGCACAAATGCTCAGGTTTAATTCATACAAGTTGCGAAGACGTCTATTGTAGTAAGGCAATGTTGTAAAATATTGCGCAATTGATATGGGATACGCCTTTTACATGACTATGTTGTAACAATAGTCTTCACTTATTGCACAAAATAAAATTTCCAGTGCTGGAAAGGTTATGGTCATTGGGTAATGTTTAATAAATTACAGTAGAACCTGCTTTAACAAGCCACTGCTTTGAGCGGCCACATGACATTTTAGGGCCAATATATGGGCTTGTCTCTTGTTTTTCTCATAGATAACTCATTAAAATCATCACTGCTTTGTGAGGCCACCTGCCATTTACGGCCAATTTACGTTATGAGTAAGGGTGGTCTCTCAAAGCAGGTTCTACTGTACTACATATAATATATTCAGAATTTTATATGTTCAGACTAGTAAAAACAATTTCATCACCCAGATAACCATTAATATTAAAACACATAGCTGTCAATCACTTAAGAAACTGTGATATTAGCCATCAATTTTGACATAACTAGGTGTTGAAGGTGTTTCTAGGTGAAATCCACCATTTCTGGTAAATTGCCTTTATTCAATTATCCTTTATTCATTTTTTTTCGTGCGTACTGAAGTTGATCCAGTGCCAAAGTGTTACTTTCAATACATGATTGAGAGATACAATCATTGTTTTTGCCTGAAAGGGTTACAACGGAGGCAAATTGTATTTCTGTTAAGGTTTAAGGAACATTTGGCAAAATTGTTATAAGTTTCTGAAAAAATCTATGAAGGATGAATATAATATAATATAATTTTTCTGGGGACGTCAGACATTTAATGAAGATAATTCCCCTTCCTTTCTCTGTAAATAATTCCTAACCCTTGTTTCGCGCTGTTTGATACACCCATCCTTGCCACCTAATGCCATTTGCCAAAATATTCCCGAGAGTGTTAAAGTTCGTACCTAGTTCATTTAATATTAATGTGACATTAATAAATAAAAAATTCCATATTGCACTACGTTGCATCAAGGTCAAGAAACAACTATAATGACACTCGGCCCGTGTTATTAACTGTTATACCCAGATTGTATATAATCAAGTACCATGTCCTTTTCGTATCGTGTGTTGTCAAATAGAAACTGAAAATTGAGATCTCAGATTTATGCTCCGTGTAACTGTTTCGTTTTTTGTCCCATTATCAGATTTTCTCGCCTCTCAATTACTATTGATAAAATTATTACTGTTATTAAAATCAAAATGAAAAATCAGTATGTTCATCTCCAACACCAAGAAGTCGATATGAATACATATGCTGAAATAGGGCTCAGTAATGAAAAGTACAAATAGAATTTCTTGTGGTGGGAAGACAATCATTCGATTGTTGATTTCACTAGAGCTTCTCTTTTCGTAATGTAAGAAAAGAGCATTCTAAAAATGAACTATTCTACTCCTCGATCTTTGCATTGGAGAATTACGTGTGTAGCATACTGTATTTCAACACCAGCGAAAACTGCTGTAAGAGGCATCAGTTAGCAAATCTCACATAAGACTAATCATTATGAGTGATTATACCCAAGTGGATACTCACACATCCTACCGAGCAGTAAAAGGCATCACAGACAGTCAAGCATGGTCTGACTTACACCTTTGACTTCAAATTTAATCTCCTTTAACGGTGTCAATTTAAGCTTTTTTTAAGTTTTGAGAAATTCTTTGTTAGTAATGCAGTAATTTGTGTGTTTTTTTAAAACTAATGTTTCTTTTTCTTGTTGACAGATTTGTTATTTCTCATATTGCTAACACATATTGCTAATCATTTCTCGTAACATCCTGGTAATAGGACCCACCAAAAATCAATCAATCTAACGAAAAGTAGGTCTCAAAGAGCTATAAAGAAGAAGTAATTGACGTTAACAAGGTACTTAGTTAATGATGCCCATACAGCCCTTAGTTTGACTGATGATAATATTATGACAAGCAAATCACCATTTAGTTAAGGTAGTGGAGACTGCATGTTAGGAGGCCATGTAGGGTAAAGGTGGTCCCTATCCATCACCCTTTACGTGCTACCCCCTTAACCTCTGACCCAAGACCTCTTCATAATTCCACTGTTTTGGTCCTGTCATATGTTAGCATGATACTACTCAATGGGTTGTTTCGCTTATTGACGTATTAAAAAATTAAAGTTGTCACCATTTTGTACTTGTTTAGGGTGACTACGGCACAGTTTATACGCATACCAAAAGATACCGGTATTTATTTAGCCTCAGAATGATAAAGTTGAACGAATCCGTATTCAAATTGGTTTAAGTCATTATGTTTTTTTGCAGGACAATGATTGGTATAATCAGTTTAAAACGTTACATTCATTATTATAAAATTGATACTTTAAAGTTTTCCTCATCAAGTTTGCTTTTGAAAATCAACTATGAATTCAGAAGCAAATTTTGAAATTTAAAAATCTGCTAAATTCAATTGTGAGTACTCACCTTGTCCCTGAGGTGGTGACTGATGTTGTCTCTTGTTCTGCTGTCTATGTTCCTTCATCCAAGGGTAGATTTCCTGTCCCTGCATAGCAAGTTGTCCCCCTGGGTGATGTCCAGCACCCTGGGGTCCCATACCATGGGGATGTCCCTTCATCATCGAAGGGTCTGCAGGGTGGATCATTGGCTGACCAGGTACCCCCATGGTTGGGCTCACATTTGGTGGCATGTTGCACTGTGGATTGTAAGGATGCTGACTGTAATCCAGTGGTCCATAGTGTCCAGACGCCGCACTCTGTGGTCCAGTAGTACCCCCTTGCATGTGATAATTCCCCCTGTAATGGGCTTCTGGAGGGGGTGTACCACTGTAACCCATTTGTCCATCATATCCATACCCATTTGGAGCACTTTGGTGGTAGTAGCCAGAATAGGCCTGATTTTGCTCAAAATATGTTTTCTGCATCTCTCTGCTGTCAAAGTTCAATTCAGTATCTGTCTTCAGTTTAAACATACTTGTTCATTAACATTACTTAGTGTCCTTAAGTTCATCCACGTGACACCAATCTCACCAATCACCGTCCAGGGATCCGACCTCTCAATTGTTAAACTCCTGTT
This sequence comes from Haplosyllis anthogorgicola, assembly GCA_038406195.1. Classification (NCBI taxonomy): domain Eukaryota; kingdom Metazoa; phylum Annelida; class Polychaeta; order Phyllodocida; family Syllidae; genus Haplosyllis; species Haplosyllis anthogorgicola. The sequence continues at coordinate 14,111 of JBCAUI010177749.1, forward strand.
GAAAAAAAGAAGAAGAGAAAAAAGCATTGGCATAATCAACAAGTACTCTTTGAACGGCCATCAATTATGGGCCTGGGGGAATAAATCATCGAAACGAGCTTTTCTGACGGCCCTTGCCGTTTACACTTGAGCCTATTGCCCTATTTTAGCACTTTTATAGCAGGAACTGGCAGAGTGATATTACAGTTTGGCTTGTATAGTCTTAACTATAGGTATTGTCTAGTGGAATTGCTTAAGGCTTTACATGCTTTCAACCATTTGAAACAGGCCGGTGTACCTGGCCATTGAAGTCATTGAATAGTAGAACTCTTTTGATGTTTTTACTGCAACAATTTGGAGATGCTTTTTGCGTTTGAATTTTCAGTTGTGTGGTCCACACTTTGTGGTAGGTTTATTACATAAATGGATTTACTATGCTCTGAAATGTGTGGCAATACTTATTATGGAGATCAGGAAAGGTAAGCTCTTAATCTATTGGATCCCACTGACATTATTAACTAATCATTCCTCATTATTGGGTAAATGCAAATAAGCTTGTAAGGCGATGTTACATGTTTGAAGATTCATTCACTTGTTTATTCTACGAGTAAAGGTGGGATAGTTGGGATGCTGATTTGGTAACCACAAGTAATCAGTATCACTGTAGCTTAAAAATAAACACAGACGTTGTAAAAACAAAATCATATTTAAGAGGCCGTTAGTGTTATGTTGACTTTGGCGCTTTTTGTTTTGCTAGACAGTCTAAAACTTTCCACAAATATGGGCCACACTTTCCTTCGAATTTGATATGTTGGTATATATTTGAAGATGTCATTATTTGTCTGCTCACCGTAGAACTCGTGTCAAGCACTGTGTATCAATAATATTACACAAATCAATAATATTACACATATGAACATTTTGTGTACAATTGAATTATTTGGAAAGACATGTTAATTACTGTATTTAATACTCTTGGGATATTTATCACCACGACCGACATGATGTGATTATTCATAAAAAAAAATTTATTTACAATATATTCTATTTATTTATTCTATCATGAAGACTATTTATCTGTTATTCTATTTCAAAACATCTTGCAGATAACTAATTGATAATGATTTCAGTCTGCTGCGATGAATTCGTCATCAGTACACGGAATTCGTATCAGAAGTTTAACAATGGCGCATCAAAAGCACAGCGTGAAATTCTTATGTCCTCTCTTTTGTTCTAGACGTTTCGAAACTGATACAAATTCCGTGTACTGTTTACTGTTCTTTCCGATTCGGCCGATTGTGCCAATTCGACTCATTAATGCATCAAATAAAGGAATAAAATACAACGTAAGAATGCATACAACAACATTGAAATTAACATTCATGGTGAAACAATTTATCTGGTACACTTTAAACAACAAGCATTGATAATTATGGAAAATCATTACCATAGAGCAGTGCCAGAGAAAGTGATTGAACTTTATAATTAAATCCTCAGTCCCACTGGATCTTAATTTTATGGAATGCCATGGCAACCATCGTTTGCTAAGAGTATTTCCACGTCGTTCCAACCAGTCTCGATGGGTGTTCCACGGTAGTACGACATGTCCAGTATGGCGGTTCCTTCGTGGAACGCATTCACAATGATCAAAATCTGAAGGTCAATATTTATGAATAGGTCAAAAGCCAAACCACTACCAGCACTCCAGCTGGAGTGATTGCTTGTGTTATTCATTCCAAAGACAGCTAGTCCATTTCATTAAAGCTATAGGCCATGCCTTTCCATTTCAGCATCTGAATACTAAATAAGGCTAAGTGTAGTACTACACATGCTTGTCATATTGCTCCAACAACAAGCACCAATGGCCTTTTGTAGTAATATAGTATGATATTCTGGGACTTCTGGACAGTATTGCACTCAATGACCATTTCTTGTGATTGGATCTAATATGATTGATCTTCCAGCTTGGTTGGTCACAATAATAACATGATTGGTCAGAAGGTCACAAGCCAAAACTAAACAATAAACTGGCAACAAGGCCATAAAATAGTTTTAATCAGGGGGCTTTTAGTAGCTAGCCAAAAAGGCTGGACTATAATTTTACAATATGGAAGGGGGTCTTTGTTTGGTTTAATACTGAAGCTGGGCACCCATAATTGATACCTTTGCTACAAGATTTGATTGACATCCTTTTTATGAATGAATGCCACCGAATCAATATACTTAATTATTGAATATCAGAAATAGCAGGATCGGTGAACACAGTGCGTGCAATATTGACTTTTCATTCTTTCCTATTCACTGAGTAAATTCAGCTTGAAGCTTTTACATCTATTTCCAAACAAATGAAAAGGCAATGAAAAGGTGAATATTAATAGAAAGGTCAACAAAAGGGTGTGGCCTTCCTTTTTAACCATAATCTCACATTTTGGTGAGTAGTTTTCAAAAGCTACATGTCAACACCATTTTCTGATAGCAATGATTTTCTGACATGAGCCAGGGAGATTTAATTTTATGCTTCGATTTATTTGTATCATGAAGTTCTATTCAATTCTGAATTTCCAAATATTGAATTGCATTGAAATTTGAAAAGCTCACATTTTTTTTGTAAAATCCCACAATAATCTTGAAAGTAAATCTCTGCATACCAAATGCCACAAAAATAACACTACATAGTAAATATAAATTTGAATTGTCGTTTGTAAGAAAGTATCTTTTTGAAAATTCTGATCACTTATCGTTGCAGTAAAAACCTTAACCTGCTCTAATCAGACTAATGGTCAGGCAATAATATCCCAACTATTAAAGTATCATTTTATGAAAGTGCCTTATTTGACAGCAATATAACCGTACATAGCTGATTTTACGATTATCTTTAATGATAGATTGAAACGAATTTATTGTCACTTTCGGGGAAAAAACTGTTAATTTTGACACATTTCTCAGATATGCCACCCGCAGATTTGCATGTGAAACGTAACACGACTTCAATGGAAAATATAAGTCTCAAAAGAGAGTCCTAAAATATATTTTATGGCCCCTTGTTTCGTAATACATGCGGGAGAGGGAGGTGACGGGCTACAGCGGGAAAATGTTTGAATTTACGCGGGCAATCTTCGTCAATGGCGCTGTGGCATGTGGCAAGAAATCGAAATTCGGCGAACAAGGCCAAGGGTCATTATGCAAGTGGGCCACGATGAATCTATGCAAACAGGAGACACTTTTTTTACGTTTTTGCAAAGGAATTTTGAGAGATTATCACATAACATGTGAGTATTTGGTGAAACTTTCACAAAAAGGATGGTACTGTTTTCAAGATGGCTGCCGCGTGGGTTGGCTTTGGCCGCTGCATCGGCAAACATTCTCGCATAAACATGGGGATAATTTGAGAGGAATGTAAACGAAATTTCATTCATAATGTGTGTACCATGTTTCTTTCAGGGCTCGTTGAGATGAAACCGATACAGCACAAAGATTTGTGGGGGATTTCTGCGGTTGACGAAGACCCTACGGTCGAATGAGGCGGCAAAACGCCGTGCTTGACCGCGCAAGGCGGAGCTTTGCTCCGAGGTAACTGATGAAGAAGCCACATCTCCCGTGAAAGGGGTGGCCGTGCGCTCCAGCAACTGAAAGCGAGCCCCCGGACCCTGTAATGAAGGAAGCACTGGATTGACCTACCCTTTGGCCTGCACTCATGGAATACTAACCAAAGATGACTAAACAAATCAGACAAGGGCTAGGCTAGATTGGAGGCCACATATTGGATCGAATTAATGATAGGCCTTTTATAATTACTATTCCAGCTGTAGCGTGCGTCGGAAGACACAATTTTGCTTCAAAGCCACACAAATGGAGGGCAGACCGACAACTCCGTTCCCTTTGAAAATTGCTAATACTCGCCCAATTAACCTGTGTGGTGAGAAGACGAGATTAATATAAATTTAGAGCAGCCTAGCAAAGGTATGACAATAAACGTAATATGCAACAACGTTGAACGTCTTATACAAGTTCTCACAAAGTATTGTATTTTCTTTGACTCTACTGACGGCCCAGGTCACTGTGTCTTGAGCGTTAAAGTGATGAAAATTTAACAGTAGGCCTAATATTAAATCGTAAGGCTCAATATTTAAATTGTTTTTACAAAGTTCACAACCTACATATAACTATAACGTCTTTGTGAAGAAAGTAGCACTAGTATCAACAGTAAAAACGAGTGCCAAAATGAATATAATTCTAACCACAATAAATCAAATATTGACGCCGTAGCGTCGAAAAGACAACAAAGTGACAAACCTAAAGTTCCTGACATTGCCAATTATATTCATGAAAAAAATGTAATTGAATAAAATCTGGAAAATATTTTATCTTTCCTACCTGTTCAATTTGACAAGTTGATGATCATCTCTCAATGTATTTAGCCTCACACCATTATTAATGTTTTTACACAAATGTCATAAACAAGCATCTCCGACTCATAAAATATTATTTCAGATCATTATCTTAGAGAGAGGTGGCTAAAAGGTGGACAAATCAGCTAAAAGCTTTCTAAGTAGCAGTAAATATAGGCAGAGTTTATTTCATAAATAATTCCCTACCCAGAGATCAAGACTAGGTCACTCACAGTAATTATTAGACTGCATTTACCTTGCATATATGGAAGTCTACTTATTAATAATGGCCGCAATTTTGACGTATAGAAGTTACAGCGTAAAATGTGCCCATTTAGTTACTGCAGAATATTTTAATCATAGTTTAAATACACGAGGCAAGCAACTCAAATGGATCAGTACTTTGTTACACATGCAGTAAATAATTTAATAGTTTTGTCAGAACAATGACAGTGGGTGTAAATTTGTCAGATGATTAAAATTAAATTTTACCATGAAAGCCGTACAACACACTTTAAATTATTCTATTTCGTTGACATAAATTTTGGCCTAAAATCTAAAGAACAGCCTCAAAATTGACTCCCATATCAACAACTGCATGCAATATTAAAGCATTTTTCAAACTATATTTTCAGTCAATAAATTGATTTTTAGACCCCATTGTTGGCTGTACCTCAGTTTCCATGTTATTTCCTTTGGCAAAAGGAAATATTTATGACAAGAACTTGTCGATACATTAAGCTCATTTTAACAATGGCTTATCTGCAGATTTACCTCAATAGAATCCGACACATGATTGGGCAGATAGCCCAGATACAGCTTTTTACAATCTCGAAATTATTGCTGCGGAATTGAAAAAGATTTCTTAATTGAATTCTTTTCAAGAAAAAGTATCGCTCTACTTGTAGGAAAATGTTGATGACGTATATTTTTTGCATACGTAGGACCAGATGTCCTTTTTGATGATGGTCTTATGAAATATAAAAGATGAATACAAAGACATTTAAATTAAGAATATCGTAATTTGCAATTATCGCTTAAGCTTTATAATTATACAAATAAAATAAAGAGAAATAAGAATAATTTTACACCAGAAAAGTCGATAAGACATAGCTGCTGAAACCATCATCAATTATGAATGGGGAAAAAAGCCTTCAGACTTTTAAAGTAAATATTAACAGGCAGAATATATAGCCCCACATTTATAGTATAAAATATTCAGGATCTTTGTCAATTCGAGCTCATTCATCACGATAAGGTACACAGGTCACGTCTCTTACTTCAGCAGCCCTGTCACATGTCAAAACAATTAGCCTTATTAAGTTATTCTATTGTAATAATCAAAGGCATCAATGCCCCTTGGATTTCACTCTCTCTTTTTGTGAAACAAGATGTAACATAGCCTATGGTGAAGGGGATTGAGGACGGGGGTGGAGAGACAGTCAGAGGACTGCCTTAATTTCAGTCTCAATCCGGAGCCTTTTATCTGGTAATTTAAATATGAGAAATTGTCCCCTCGCGGCAAAGACGCATGGCTTGTTGAATTAATCGAGATAGAATGGATAGGTTTGCGGAATTTTCGAGAGTTTCTTTCCTTAATAGCAATCCATCTTCGTAAAAGAAAAACAGTGACAAAGACATTGCTTTAAAATAAAGCCAACTAACTGGCTAATTAGATCAGAAAGCATTATGGCCATAAAGTAGCCTGTTGCCCGGGGGTTGAGAAGAAAATACACTGAAAAATCTCTCTCTTTAAAGGCACTCTTGTCTTGAAAATAAGTTCAATGAATAAAGAGGATCACTCAGGGAATAAAGCCAGCTTCCTGACCATACAGGATAAATTTGCCAACCGCTTTGTTGTGCCTTTCGCTAAATGAGTTCATTCGATCTTAACAACGAAAATATCTGCGTCATAAAGGCCTTTTAATCACAGCTTATTGCAGATATTAAAATGAATTTGAAGGCTATTTTTGACAATATTCTTTCGTTGATTTCATGGTGTCAAGTTTCTTTCCAAAGCTGGTAATTTTAATTAGTTGTGACAGGTAGATTTATGGCCTCCTGATTAGAAGCCTGTTTTATCTGAAACATAATATCAGAATGGGCCCTTCAGCTTGCGTAAGAAACATAATTTATGGTAAATTCTGCTGGTGTATCACTTTAAATATCTTCAACTTTGCAGCACCAACGTTTTTTTCTCCAAACTTCTTTTCTAGGTCAACTTTGTTTACATCTGTCAAAACAGTCTTGGTTGGCTTCACATGTGTTATGGATGCTTACTTCCTTCGCTTAAGTTTTTTCTTTAAACGAAATTATGATTTTTAAATCTTTAAGATACCAAATAGGGTTACAATTTTAAAGGGTAGAAAATAATCTTAGGGAGATTTTGAGGCGAATAAAATTATTAAAATATGAATACCTGTTATTTGGATGTTAAAATATGTGGCATTTAATCAACTCAAAAATATAAGTGGATTTTCAGATTGTTACAAGATTCTTTTTAGAAGACATTTAAACGAAGTATCCATACACAAAATTCAAACATGTGGGGATCACGCATAAGTACGACTAGGTGTTGATATTTGACATTTGGCATCTGGTTTAATTTCACGCAGGTATTCGACCGTGTTCATGTTTTCCAGATGGCAATCATGACGAAAATTAATTTAGATTTTCTTTTTCAAATGTTATGACTGACAGGATTGTCGATTGATCTATATTTTCCCAAAAAAATGAATGTGGTGTAAAATGTGATACAGTATTATTTATGTATTTTGTTACAACTATTTGCGGTATGTAAGATGTACACTTTTATGAAATTGTTAATTGATAGCTTGTTGAGAATAAAAATAAAAACAAAAATAAATAAAATCTGGGTGACTTGGATTTTTTTGTTTTAAGATAATCAGAGAGGGTCGGGTTGATCTATGCCACGCCCTGTTAACACAGGTTTTCAAGTCCCTTGCCCTTTGATCCACCTCTGTTCATGGAATAAAACAAAAGAACATGAATTCGAATAAACACGTCTAAATTTAAGAAATATTTTTCCAAAATTTTAAAATAAAATTACTATCATGTGAAGTTGTAAACAAGAAAGAAATTTTGTGTTAATTCATTGACTGGTGGATTTATTTTGTACAGTATATGCGTGCGTGACACCCAAATCCATTTGCGTGCCAATTATATAAACACGTACCAGCTTTTAGCCCCAGGGAAAATTCATTGATTACATCATACTGATTTCTAAAAATACGCGACATGATAATTCTATGTTTCCCCTTTGATGCGAAAGAAAGAAAGGCTTAAATGGCAGAAGTGATATTCACCAAACCAAACAAAGTTGAATAGCAGTATCTTTAAAGCTTTACATTTAACGTCCCTTTTGGGCAAAAACTTGATCTGAGGATTTAAATACTGTTAGCTTTGGAACAATAGAATTTCACGCAGTGTCTTCAGACGCATCAATAGCACAGCGTGAAATTCTCTCGTTCGCAAGTTCCTAAATTAATTGAAATTTCATGCATTGGAGGAATAAGGTTCCATCATATATCCAAGAGTATTCACGAACTGTATAGATCTAGCTTAATTCTTTCTCCTGATGTCTAGTCTAGACACTTTCTTCAAGGATGTTAAGCACACATTTTGCTTGTTTGGTCTAAAAGCACAATACAACCCCAATTATTTTTGACGGTCCCCACGGGTGTAATATAGGTCACGTAAGATGCGTTCGATTAACTACAACACACACGTAGCTAGAGAGAAAGGCTATTGATGTTGCTGTCTATTACCTGCAGCTCTAATTCTCTAAATTACGAAATTACCATCACCGACAAAACATCTACATTGCACCGAACATTTTGTTAAGCGTTTCTGCTGAAACGTTACCAGAAATGGTAACAGAGTTAATACATGTCCTAGTTTCTAAACCTCCAATTTTTTTTTACCATTGTTCGGAATCCAAGTCTCATTATTGAAAATCTGATTTCAGCACTATTGTCTGATCAAATATTAAATTCCTTCAAAATCTAAATGAAAAAAAAAAGTATTTTACAAGTCAAGTCGGATAGGAATGACGTTTCAAAAGTTTGCCTTAATTGATTTTTGGTGAAAGGTAAATTGGAGACTACTTTTTTCCAGACTTGTACGGTTACTTCCATACAAGTCACATATATTAAATATTTCAAACCTTATTTAAAAATTGTTTATTACCTGGGGCAAAAACAAAGGTGTTGCTGCGTCACTGATTTGAATGGCAGATAGAACTAATAACGCTTTTATTATCATAGCGATATGTAAAGGTGAACGTCCAGGTGACGCTTCTAATTATCTCTTGTGTTATTTGGCTAGGGATCACTTCAGTTTTCTGTTCTTTATATTTAGATTCCTGTCACTTGAATCAACAAATATCATAACTGCATATCTGCTGTTCTTTATTTGCAAATGTTTGAACCTTTAAAGTAAATCAGATATCGGTTAACAATAACTACAAACGTATAGCTGTGTTTTCATTTGACAAGCGATAAAATTTTATTCATTCTAAAGCATCGTTGAATGTTAGTTCAGCATTCGTTCGTACCCGTTTCTCCGATTTAAAAGCAATTCATAAGAGCCAAAACTTGGAAGGTCGTTTTAAGGTTGCATTACTCTTTTTTGAAGTGTCCTAAAACCATAATTTTCATACTGATTATTATTTTATGAAGCTTTTCAACACTTTCTTGTGCACGTTTTGAAGAGCAGCTGCGGCCTACGGTATATTATATTTTATCCCAATAAATTACAAATGGGATTAATAGCTGGGCCAGTTGTAAAACCTGATGCAAAAGTTTAATTAATTAGGATTTCAAGCTGTCAAACATGATGGATAGTGCTTGCAATAAGTATTGTCTTGTACTGGGCACATGATTTGCAGTGTTTATAAGCGCATGACTTTCCAAGAGTAATTTGATTGTTTACTATTTTAAACATATCTAACTGGAACTTATTGCTTGTACGTGAAAGTCTCTGTACCAGTCAAATATTTAGCGGTACTGAGAGTGAACAAATACTGCATTTAATTTTAATTTCCATCTGAATGTAATTTTGTCATCTACAACGTAAATACTCTATCTCTGACCAGAAGTAAAATAAAATAATTTCATATCACATGTTCTATGTCAGATGTTTTCTGAAACAATTCATCTCACTCTCCATTCTCAAGCAAGACAATACCTTGGAATGTGAATCGTAAAATTTGCTTCAGAATTGAACTGACTTTGTTTCTTTAGTGCAGCATGCATGTCAAGAGTCCATTGTCCTAATGCTATAAAAGCGAGACACCTCCTTTCTGGGAGCACTTTAAATTATGCCTAATGCACTTTTAAATACAGTGGTATTGTGCATGTTATATAACAATCGTGGTTAATCACAGTCCTGGCAAAGCTAAATGACATTTTATGACAGTCCCTACAATAAGCAAATGGCATTTTAAACATAGTTTGAAATCTACAAGAGCTTTTAATCCAAGAATTTTGCTGTTAAAATTTCACCTTGTAGTGTGACATTGTTTTTCATTCAATTCGAATACTTTCTGCGGAGTAAATATTACTGCATAAGATTCTTCAAAAATAAAATAATTTATGCAATCATATCTAGATCCTTTGATACTCCTCCAATTTACTGTATTAACGAGTGTGAGTGGAGTGTACTTTCTCCAACATTGAAAAGATGAAACGTGTACTGCTATAGTTTGTACATCAAGAAAACGAGCAAATTGCATGAACCTGTAGACAAAGTAAATATTACTTAATTTTACCTGTCTTTCTACATTAGATATGTATGGAGTACTCGAAGTTCAAAGGTTAAATACTTAACATGAAATTTCATTGCAAAACTGGTGATTTATCAGTTTCTTCAAATCCTCCCAAAAGACAGGACCATAGGGGTATTAAAGCTAATTTGCATATGCTAATGAAGTAAATGTGCGGTACTTCTTTGATCTCCAGCTGAGATAGAGCAACATATCAATTAAGGGAACGATTTATAAAATCTATTACCTACCCCTGTCACGTGATTTTAATGACCCATATATTCAATTTTCAGTAATGTACGGTGACTTACCTATTCTTAAATACAGTTACATTGTGGACCCCACAACGCTAAGACCAGTTTCACTAACCAATATGGTTGCTTGGATTATTCAAACTGCTCTGACATACATGTTATTTTACGTTGACCGTATTTATGTGGATTGTATATTTTAGAGTATATATTTTATTGTTGCAGTAAGTATGTTTTTCCCTTTGAATTCATAGACGACAAAGAATACAAAAGAAATAAACTTACCTGGTGAACGGATGCTCAGAAAATTGCTGTGTAAAGTTCGGTGCCCTGGAAATATAAAACATATTTAATTCATTATATTATGACAGATGAAATGATTATGAGTCAAAGTGCGATAGCAAAAACTGAGACTTTCAGTCACAAGTTGACGTGACGTGACCACACAGAGTGACAGTTAACAAGTAAATTGCATTTAATTTTAAAATCAAATCAAATCACTTCAGTTCGTTTAAGGTACACCAATTGTTAGTTATTCTGATCTAGGCTAAAACCCCTTGAGGGTCACCTAATCCAGAATTGGCCTACGTTCGATTCCCATTGGAGACAAGTATCCAGACAGGTACATTAGTGGGCTGGAGTAGGTATTTCAGTCTCTGGGGAGGAAAGGAAAGCTACAGAACTTAGTAAAATCAAATGCCATTGAAATGGTACTGTGCAAACTAAGTTTTCTGTTGGGAAAATTTGTTGCATTTCTGTTGTTTTGTACTTTGTATTCATGAACATGTATAAATACGGAGAAAAGTGTGTGAGAGATGGAAGGGAAAAAGGGACCATTACAGATTGCTCACATTTTGTAGATACCTTTTGTAATTCTTTCGGATGTGGTTTACATTCCCTGATTGAAACTGCCTGCGAATAATATCAAAGTTCAGCCAAACAAACAGTAAGGGTTTATTTACTCCCTGAAGACAATGTTTTGAGATACTGGATCTGCAATAGTAAACAATGAGTCCTGGATCAAGCATCCAGTGTAAACAATGCAAGAGGTTATCGTGTTTCGGAGGAAAATAATTCCAGGCTACTTTTCTTCGTTCTAAAAATTACTTTTAACATCATAGAACAGGACAGGGAATAGCTCAGAAATAGGTTATTATGGTCAACTAATTTCCACAAGGTATAAAATTCAAACTACATATAAAAAGTATAATTCAATTATATTCTCGGCCGTTTTAGAGGCCAGTCTTGATTAAATGTAATGCCTATCTTCTTTGTGAGACTTTCAGCAGAATTCTTTGATCATGGGCCATCAAGTGACTATCTGCCTCACAGTTGGTTTACCTCCCAATTCCAAAAAGACTTCGGAATCAGAAAAGTGTCAAGACATTTTAAAAGGGAAAATTGTCTAATTACCTGAAAAATACTGAAGTGAAATAGTTGAGGTATTGGGAGGTGATAATAGTAGGAATGAAATTAAAAATTTACATTTTTTGCTCAATTTCCAATCCATCACTCTCATTTTCAATTGAAAAGCTTCAAAATGCATTCTCCATCAGTCCATCCCCATCAACATTTGCATAGGAAAGCAGAACCCTATCGACCGTTGAGAAAATTATATGTTGATATCCCTGGGATGCACCCTCAGAATACAATGGAAACTTTCTGGTGTAAACAGCGACTGATTGGTGGATTACAGACTACAAACAAGAGCTGTGTTTGAAAAGAGTCTACGGGTATTGTCAAAGCCACTTTGTGAAATTGAATCTCTGACAGTTTTGATAGAAATGAAAAGTCCGTAAAGTTTACCTATGTGTCTCTCACTGCTTTTTACAAATTAGCAAACTCACAGTTGTGTATTTTGCTGTAAACAGTTATCTGGGGCTAAATAAGCTTTTGTCTTAATTATTGCATCACGCTAGATGATGAATCACATTTATTCTATTTGTTTGGCCAAAAACAATGCAAACAAGATTTAGACAAAGACTCCTTTTCAATTAAAGAAATTATCTCTAGTTTCAATTCGACATTTCAGCATAAAAGCACAAAACATTTTGTTGAAATTTATCTATTAAAGATACACCTTTTACAGTTTTATTAGATTTTAATTTTATAGAGTGGGAAATTTCCATTTCATCCTGAAAGATTTTCAACTGTGGAGCAGAACGTGATTTTCTCTTATCAAAGCATCTACAATGTAGTTCTTTTTGCCTACACGAGCTCCCCTGGTGGTCATCATTAATCTTACAGCAATCAACATGCACTGCTCTCTCGTGACCTTCCGCTACCCTGGCGACATCTCGCGATAATTCATTATGACATTCAGAACTTTTTACTGAAATTTTGTGCAGGCCAATCTAGCTATCTTTTTGTGCCTAAAACCTTTTTATATTGAGAACTGTGTGACAGTAACATGTTGTTACAGTTGTTGAGGGCAAGAAATAGGCTGAAGTGCAAAGAAAATACAGATTTTGCCTTGTCAAAACATTAATAGGAATGTGAGAATGTTTTCAATTAAAAGCCAAATCACTTAATTTTGTAGAACAAATTTACTTCATGTCTAAGCCTTGTAAATAACAAAAATTAAATGTGAAGAAGCAAACTTCTCTTAAAAATAAATATAATGTAGTAGGTAGTTGCCATTCAAGGAGATACTTTCATTGCCGTTTAAATAGTGGAAATTTCACCAGATTTCCTAGTAATGGAAACTGAAGATCATTTCATGCTAGAAAGCCTTCATTGCCAGGATTTCATGAACCTTAAATGAGATTGGCCAAACTGGTGTGCTTGCTATATAAATCATTAATCCTTCTGCGTTTAGACATTGTCTAGATATGGGATTAGCTCTAATCAAGGCCAATTAATTGGATTAACTCCCTGATTGGAGCTGGTCTTACCATTGTTGGTTTCAAGTCAGTTGTGAGTTAGGGTTGATTAACTAAATTGCAGCTGCGATGTGGGAGGAACCTATGGAATCTTTATTAAACCTCAGTATTAGAATCTCGAGACACTGTATTTTAAAATTGCACTCATTCTCAATTTCATTTCCATTACATTCTAACCTTAATCCTAACGACAAAAGTATTTGTGGCCTTGTACCTAAATAATAATCCAACCTGAACACCTATTAGACTCAAAATTGTAGCAATAATTTAGCTTAAATTAATGAAATGGTGAGTTGATGTGTAAATATTGCATGAATCTGTCACCTTTTATTTACATTGATTATACAGGAATAATAGAAATTCTGCAATGCAATGTTTACTATCCATTAACTGTCTGGGGAGGAAAAACTTACTTTGTTTGGGAAATGGGAAAAAAAACTTTTTTCATAATAAGCAAATTGATCCGAAATTGATGAATGAATAATTCATGAAAGCAGATTAAAAACTTTTTAGAACGAAAATACAGGTGACTATTTATAGATGTAGATCCAAAACGTAAAATGATTTGATAATCTACAGTAAAGTGATTTGAAAAGTTACAGATGAGGTTCGTATGCAGTCAAATAGAAAACTAACATAAAAGTTTATATGTTTTGCTAATAATGAGATTGAAAAATCATGTATTCATAAGATTATAAATAAATGTTGCGGGATAAAATTGGCAACAAAACATGCTTAAAAGAACAAACCAACGGCAAACACATTAAAAGTGATTTATCTTCCAGAAAAACTAGGTCAGACAGAAGACAGAAAACTCATAAAAACTTTACTGAACAACTTTGCAAAGTTAGAGAAAAAGAGACAGCAGAAAAATCAATAAATTCTTAGTAAAACTGACACAAGCATAACGAAAAGTTGCCTCGAGAAGAAACTTTTCTCATTTTTGTTGCCTTTGACCTCGTTAGAAAAAATATAAGATGAAATTCAGCGGTAATATTAGGTTGAAACCCAAGGTTATCAGCCTGGATACTGAACAAAGAGGCTCTACTGGCTGAGCTTGGCAGCCATCTTGGAGGGAAAAAATACGGTGGAACTGATGCAAAGCTATGATTAGCAACGAAAATTAATCGAAATTAGGCACGCAACGAGGAAAATGACAATGTTTGAGAACTGAAAATCACAGGTAAATGTAGGATTTCATATATGATTTATTACTTATGTCAAAATGTAAACGCCAAAGGTGATTTGAACCAAATGTTTGACAGGACAGAGCTAAAAACATTTTATCATGATTAAAATAGCATTTTACTGGATATGACTTTCACAGAATTAAGAGAATAATAAGTCTTTTATTTGTGCGTGTGGAAAATATAGTTTGCACGAAATGAACGTTATTTTCGTTCAAGATTCATATCGAGGGCTTTTTGACAATTATGTGTATTGGAAAATAGTGGAACTTTCCCACAAGTCTTGAAATGCAAGCTTCTTTTATTCTCAGATTGCCCCTTTTGAATGTTTAGCATGTTCTAAAGTGATCCATTTCACTAAGATGTCTACACTATCATGACATATGCAAAAGTAAAGGACAGATGTGCTTTGTTCAACGATAAACAAACTACACAATGCGCCAAGCTGGTGCAGTTAATACAAAGTAAACAAAACCGAAAAATAACACAAAAAGCTACAAATAAATGGGTGTTGTCTATTGATAGTTTGTCTCTTTAGAGGAAAATTGTGCTTTGCATAAAATATTAATGTTTTTTTCCTTTCGAATATATGTACATGCACTGCAAATGCTGTTGACAAAAATATTATGCGAGACTAAAAACTTTAAGAATATTGCTTTCGGAAATTGTTGCAATATTTAAAGGATCGAAATTTTGAAATATTGCATACTGAACACGCTCTATGCTATTTTATATTTTCACAAATATTGTTGATACAAGTAATACCATAGTATCAATTAATTTCAATTTTGCATCAATTTTTAAACTGTCATTGTTGCATTCGTGAAAAGCGAACACAAATGAAATTAGCGAGGTGAGCGAATTTTTTGATAGAACATGTCGAGAGTTTCTTCGAGTAAGATTGGCAGTCATTGAGCTCTAATTGTAGGCTTTGCAATTCCATTAAACTCCGTGGTTAAATTAGAGTGGTTTTCAACGTAGGCGGCCATATTTAATTTAGAGAAGAAACCCACCACGAGAGGCTATGGGAGACGAAATCCTCTCAGATCAATACACGAGTATTCTTCATTAATTTAGGTGAAAGGCAAATAAGTCGGAAGGATCAGAGAGCTAATGTGGCTTAAATCAAGAGTATTGACTGAAAACACACACCCAAAACCACAAAATGTATTTCGTTTGTGTGAAGCCACAAGAGCCTTCCCAACAGAAAAATCGCGAGTGAAATTTGTGTGTGCGTAAAACAGGGTGGGGGTGACCCAGTAACCTCACGGCCTTTCCTGCCTTGGTTAACGGCCAAGTTCTCTGGGAAGCTCCATGCTATGCTGCTTGGCCTTAAATGTAAATTGGGTCGATTCTGGGTGGATTAGATGGCCTCTATGTTTCTAATTGAGCAATGGAAACTTTGTCATGATGATATGATATTCCTTGATGAAAATCTTGATCCCTGTTCTGAGCCAGTTCGGTAGAACTGACATAAAGCTCGATACGAAAATTTTCTAACAGTTCCCGTTCTGACGGGGTATGAGCCCGTCTTTTTGCCCCTTGTGGGAATCTTTCTGCCCGCAATCTGCTTGCTTAATTCCCCGCTAAACCTACAGGGGCCACAAGAGCTAGATCGCAATCTAACTCCCAGAAACCTCGAAAATTCAAACAGATGCATGGAAAAACTATCAGAAATATCTAAATTCCACATAGCTCAGGCCTTCACTCAAGCCAGCTTCGACAATCTAATACAGGACGATAACACCATCCCCAGACTAAATACATTATGATAAAAATTCGAGCATAATTTGGCAGAATTATTAAATTTCTATCCCCTGGTGATCTGATCAAATTGCACTTGTACCATTGTTCAGCTGTCGGGAGAAATTTTGTTGAGGAAAATTTTCTATGTCCCGGGAAAACCACCCAGACGTATAAAATTAAATTACTTTGGAAATTAAAGCCACATAAAACCGTATCAAAGAATTCAAAATAAATGTTCCACGTTTTCAATCGAATGAATGATCTAATTCTGGAACAATGGCTTATTCTTCCTCACTTTTCTATTGGTTTTGTTTCGGCCATTTATTACTTTCACATCAGAAAAAAAAGTTCTCTGATATTAATCAAAAGTATTTGTCCTTTCTACCGCATTGCTTCTACCACTGAAGCATAATCCTAACAAATTTATATGGATTATTGTTCTTAAAATGTTCATCAGAAGTTGTTGAACGGAGGATGAAAATGCCTGGTTAAGGCCAAAGAGGGTCTAAGGTGTCAAGGCTCTTCATTTTCAGAACAATAGCTGCTTTTGTCTGAGTGAAAGACAGAGAAATCCGTTTCAGGAGCTGAAAATTAAACGAAATGCAACAAAGTAGCAACATTCTTCTCCCAACAGAAAACCTCAGAAATTCAGTAGCAAAATCCAGTGGTTTTTGTTTATTTATTCTGACGTTCTTTCTCTCTGTACTCGATACACTAAGCAAACAAAGGGTTTGTTTACGTTTCTAATTTTGCTGTAAAGTGATGAACGGCGGCGGAAACGTCAAATTTGATGAACGGAGCATGTTGCGTGACCTTCACCCGCTCTGACAGCCCTTCAATTTCATTTATCATCGCACCCTCGCCATTAAGTATCTGAAAGCCTTTGCACTATGGCAGAAGGGGTTCATTTTCAATTTCTGTACACACGTATATTTATTTTATTTTGGAGTTCTATTTTGTAACTCTGTTCTGAGTGCATTTTTGATGAATCGGAAAAGATTTTCATCCTTTATTAATTCAAAAATGAAGGGCCATGAATGAACTCATCTTGTCCAAATTATTTGTTTTCTTGTTAAGTTTTAAAGCAGTTACCAGAATTCTGGAAAATATTAACTTCATCAACAATGCAAAACGTGCAATACTGGCAAATGGCAACCATTGAAATATATTTCTGTCTATGAACTGTTTACCCCTGGCAATATATTCACAAACTGCTTGCAATATTCAGCATTTGATGAACGTGAAGTGTTTATGATAGTAACAATTATGTACATCTATGCAAATACAGAGAGTCAAGAATCAATGTATGGCATGTGACTGGCCCTGAGGCTTTGGATACCAATACATGTAGCCTATTCCCAAAACACGTAGAAGCCAAGCATAATTATGCAATTCATGAAAACACATGCATTTTGAACGATACAAAAACCAGATAAACGTCTGCTCTCCAATTTTACAAGTACCGTAAATGTCGGAAATAAGGCGCATGCGCGGAGGACCAATTTTTTGCCCTGAGTCTTATTTAATAAAAAATGTGTTTGACCAATCTAGAGATATTATGACAATGGTATAACTGCATTGTGTTGTAACTTAATCATTATGTAACTTACTTAATTGCATATTTTCGGTTGAAAATTAAACTAAAAACTCCAACAAAGAAAAATATGAAAACCACACAAAATTTGAAACAAAGCTGTAACATTATGTGCATTCTCATAAAATGTTCGTAATCACAACCTTTTAGGAGAGTGACATTTTTTGAAAGTTTGCCCAAAAAAGGGGGTGCCCCTTATTTTGGTAGTGCGCCTTATTTCCAACATTTACGGTATATACATTCACAAACAATGCAATGCAAGCTATTAGATAATTGTTGCATGTTACAATTTTATCATAGTAAACGCAATGAAGGTTAATGTTAACGAATATTAAGAAAACATTTTGAAAAACAAACAAAAAAATGTACCCAGAGATCTACAGAAAGATCAATCTCCACTGAATGTAAATAATCTTAACTAAAAATTTACTCAGAAATGAAGAACATTACTCAGAGAAGGAAGAATGTAGCTTCCACTGGATTGACTGATTAAGACTGACAGGCATGACTAACAGCGCCAGCGATTGGTCAGATAATTAACTTAACGAAATCCACCCACAAAGGTCACAAACCTTTGTAATTAATTCGTGTTAAATTCTAAAATATTATTTGATGCTTAATTGTCTTTATTTTGAATAATTTACTTGTTTTGAGGTGTTTACAATTTGAAATCCAAAGTAGGTCCGATTTGCTTCACGGAATTGTTTCTAAAGTTCAATTTGTTGCAAACGAAATATTCGTTTATTAGCAATTGAAATTATATTCTTGATGCATGTGACATTTCTTGCATTTTCTCTTTGTATGTCATTTCTCTTAAAAGTTAACACAGCTGTCACAAACTGATCAAAAAAGGGAAAACAAGAATTCAGCCTTCAGAAGCAAATGTAAGCTCACGTGGTCCTAACTGTTACGTAATCTCAGAACAGCTAACGAATGAACTGTTGAACCTGACCAATTAATGCTTGCTTTAGCCTACAATTTATCAGTTGGCAGTGTAAAATAAAATACTCACGGTTCGAAATTATGAATAAACCTAGTTCTTGTGATGAGCCTCTTCAAAGTTGATGAATAAATTGGGCAGCCTAGTTCACTTGGTCTTGTTAGAAAATGTGTCACTCATTTGAGAGACTCCTGACTAATAAGGAAAGGATTGCATTAAGTATAGGATGGTTGGGGGGTGTCAATTCACTCGTTCAAATTGATATACAACACAGAGGTAGAGGCCTAGAATAAGCAATGAGCAGAGGAAGTAATCAAAGTCAACCAGGCTAACAATTAGGGACCATCCATTAATTAATGAATATAGTGCATTGTTAATGATGATTTATTTATCCCTTGTACAAGTGCAAGTGAATCGGTCAATTTTTGCCCAAACTGAAATTTTATCAAATCAAGGTGGTCCTTTTAGTACATCTGGGACACGACGGAGTAATATATTCTGGACTACATACAGTAGTAGTTTTGAAAATTATTTTACAGCATAGGACATGGTGAAGAAATTAGTGGATGGTCCCCCAAGAAATTTACTAATAACGAAGCTGACCAAATGAGCAAAACCTCTCTTAGTGAATGTCTATTGTTATACAACTAGCCATGTGGAAAATGTGATACCATAGTAATTCTACAAACATGTCCCTCATGTCAATGCTTCAACTCTTTTCATGGAGAAAATCAAAGGCTCGACCCTTCAGATCAAACTACTGATATCAATACACTTTATGATAAAATTCTAGGGTAGGTGGTCCTTTCAAAAGTCAATAGAAGCATAGGTTCAGTTTAGGTTTGGATCTTTTGTCCCAGTTCTTGAGAAATATCAGGTGTGGTGTTTCATAGACTGGAAATGGATCTTCCATAAACTTAAATTTTACAAAATGTTAAGAAGTAATTTTATGCATTCCAATGTGTCAGTGAATAAATTGCCCAGTCTGACACTTCCAAGTGGCCATTTCCTAAAATTTTAAATTAGATGGTAGATGGTTATCCATCCAAAAATGGGAGAATGGAAACTCCATGCATTCATGACCTTTATATTAGATAGCTACTTATTTTCGTTCACTTTTAGTTTACTAACTGGGTACATGTGAAATTATTCCAGCTGAAATTGGGTTGAAAGATCTCATGATGCTTGACCTTTCAACTTGACCCTTGACCAATAAAGAGCTTTTTGAGCTTAGCTGGTAAAGGAGTCCTTCATTTGTGTTAAGTTGATCTAATTGTTATTACAAAATGATTGACACATCTTCCCTTTCTCTGCCAATCACTCTTTTAACTAGAGTTTAAATGTGTCAGCAAAAGAAATGTTAGATTGCATTGATATAGGTATTTAGAATCAAAAGTAATTTACATAAATAAATGAGCTTTAGACTTGCTCACTTATCCCATGTTTTTGAAATGGGAAATTGCCATCCCCTTTGCAGCCTGGTTTTTAACACAGGTTCATGCATAAAAATCTTGTGAGTAACACTTTAATCTAGATGATGTCAGAGGGATGAACAATTTCTTACCACACTGACAACTAAAGGTCATAATGCCAAAAAACAGTAAGATTACTATTATCTAAAGCCCATGAAAGATGTCACTCTTCTAAATTACATATTTGTGCTACAAAAAAATCAAGTTAAAGTCCCTCAAAGGTGGTCTTAATGGGTTACATAAACATCAGTTGTATCTGCCTTATGAAATTGTGAAATCCGAAAGTAATTAAAACTATGTTTTATGGATGCCTGGTACATTTCAATCGATCCACAGGAAAATTTAAGAAAATAATAAACTGAGCAAATTTTGAAAATAAAGCTTTTCTAAAATATTGTTTGGTAAGGGCCAACTCTGAGAATGTTTCATATCAATAGTTTTCACACCGTTTCCACATTTTATCTTGGAGGTTTCCCAGATTTCTGGGCAGCCAATAACATATATCAATCACTAAGGATCTCCAATCTGTAATTTGCTAGCTGAAAAATCCTCTTCTCTGAGTTGGTATGCTGAAAGTGGCCAAAAGATTATTTTCTCAGATTCTCAAGGGGATGTTTTCTATGAAGATTAAAGCTCCAGCCACTTTGTTTTGGTTTGTGTTTATATATGTGTAGGTCACTAACAACATGGCGGCCTACTTTCAGTGCAAATAAATTCATCAAAATAACCAACGTGATCTGACAGCTAGAGTAGGAAATGGAGAGAACTTGGCTTTTAGAAAAAGTGGTGAAAAGCTTCTTACTTTTTGTTCAAGGAACATCTGTAGTTGGTCTAGTAAAAGCAAAATCAGTTAAATGTATATTTTATCGAAGTATTTTGACCAAATTTATGTGTGGAGATGAGTTTGTCTACAACTTGAAAAATATTTGATCTAGCTGAACAATCTTCTCAAATCATAATCCCCAGTGCTTTGAGTGACATTCAGGTCGATTCGTGTGGAAACTGTACTCTTTTGGTCCCTGTACCCACCTAGTACGAAGCAAATGCAAGTCTGCACATCAAAATGGCAGCACCTTTGATTTCCTGCTACAGTTCTGACAGTTCTAATTCTGCTCAGAAGGGCAAAAACAACTGTCAATATCATCTGCTTGTGAAATGCTCAGCTCAAAGGCAGTCAGCAGTAAAATTATAAGGCAAAAGGTCTTGGTAATTAAAGCAATTCTAACTGTCAAAGATCGTTGTGTTTCTCCGTGCAATGATCAGCAAGGAAAAAAGTAGGTAGGCTGGGAATGAACCAAGAATTTCTAAATTGGGCACAGATGCTGAACTTCTTTCAAATGAAACGTTTTTCACAAAGTAAGGTTAACGTACTGGGTTGAAACCAGAGTGTGTAACTGCGGGAGGGCCAAAAAAGAAGAAAACCTTATAGAGGGCAGCACCTCCGGGTGGGGCAAATTATCTCGCAGAGTTATCACGAATGCGTTGTGATTGATTAAAGTGTCTAAAGTCTTAATTCAACCATAAGTCTATCAAAAGTGTCAAAACCTTTCCACAGATCCAGAACTAAATAAAATTGACCCGATAAATATTATTTTGGTTTTGTTTTCGTTTCTCTGACTTCTGTGAGACAGGCATTAAATCTACCTAATATCATTTCAGTAATTTCGGTCTCTCTGCTACTGTTGCGTGGAACTTTGAGTCATTAACTTTCGTGACTAAGAGTTTATTTTTTATCTCATTATATTTTCAGACACTGAAAGCATGTAGAATACAGATAATAACGACTTCACGAGTAGGTTAAAGGTGGTAAGCAGAAGAAAAATGAGAAATGCCAAAGCAGATCAAGGTGTCCCCATTTCAGCTTGGAAAGGAAGGACAATAGGTTAACAAACAGCCTATTGTTAGTAAATGAGGACTGTATTATCAAGAAAGCCAGCTACAGCAAGGAAGATGTTCGTCAGAGAATGGAGACAGGAGGATTGCGTGCTGGAGAAAGATGCTAACTACAGTGCAGTGGAACTGTCCTGCATGATGTGCTTACTACAAGGGCAGAAGGATAGAAGGGGCTGTTCCCAGAAGGGGCCTTGGCCCTGCAATCTCTGCCAGGCATCGGGGGATGGGATAGGCCACTGAGGGTCTCCTGGAACCTCCCTGCAGAAGGACCCTGCAGTCCCCCTGTCTTATCATATGTACGCTGCAGGAGCTTGATACAATTGTACCTAGACAATGACAACCCAAAGGGATCTTCGCATGGAGATGAATTTTAAATAGTTTTTGACTTTTGGTAATCATTGCCCCTTCTCTCCCTCTTCAGATCCACTGAAAAGATTTTCGATAGTTTATCTCTTCCACGCAAGAAGCATTTCACAAATCTTATTTAAGATCAGCAGGCATGAATGGAATTCTTGATAAGAAAATCTCTTTTCAAATCAGTCACAGACTTTTAATCCCAGTTTCAAACGTCTTCATTTTTGGCCCAACAAAAATTATCGCTAAAGCAGGGTTTGAACGAAAGACATAACATAACTATTGTTCAAAAAATGAAATACTTTTCAGAAGCTGGACTATGAAACATATAAATCTTTAGTTGAAACAAACTAAATATCAATTCTTCCTGTCAATTAGGAACCACCTCTTATTTCAAATCTTCAACCAAGCGAACATACACAATATGTATGAACCCTAAATACATTATAGCAGCTGAAGATGAAGTTCATTTTGTGTCCATATGGGCTTATTGGTCCAAATTTGGTAGAACATGGGTTCTGGGACAAGCTGTGAATATATTTGTCAACGCTGATGTATGGTAAATCAAGGCTACTGCGTTCAAAACGTGACCAGAATCCTAATGAATAGGTTTACTGCTGCCACTACAGGGAAAAGCTTCACCACTGCAAGGGGAACCCTGTTTAAGGACTGCTGCTCAGTCACTATTTTTAAAGTGAATATTTTCATTTTGAGGATCTAACGGGTTATACTGAAATACACAAGATTTAACGAGAATCCTTAAACGTGTATCTAATGTGGCATTGTTATCATTGGTCCTGGTGACTTCATCAGCCTTCAACGGATTGGTTAATTAAAGCAAGCCTAATTATTTCGGCCTCGTATAAGTTAATTAACATTTTGGAACGAAATCTCGAAATATTCTGATATTTCAGGATAACTAAATATTGACAATTTTGTTCTTGTTTATCTTATCTGGGGAGAAAAATGTGTGACTGTCAACATTTCATTCTCTAAAATATTATATATGGAAAACAGAAATTATACATATGTGTATCATTCGACACTATGTTTAATCTACAATTACCATAAGAGAATTCTATTCACTGAACTGTTCTCTGGCCCCTTTATCGATATGTTTAAAACAAAAAACATTTTTAAATCTTTCAACTGTTCAATTCAATTTGTTTCTCAGGGAACGGAACAGCCATTTGATTAAAAAAGGTATCAGTTTCCTGTAGTTTCCATTGGCGGCAATTCGTTTCTAAACCTTATCAATAAATAATAACAATCAAAATATTTATCTGATTCTTATGGATACTATCATACTACCTTGATCTTGATGTAGTCTAATAATATTTTCGCAGTTCATCTATTGAATATAATAATCCCAATAGCACCATAAAAACAGTATAAACCATCAACTGCAGATAATAAATAGTAATAATCTACATCCATTATTGAAGCAATAACAGCTTTTGTTATTCAGCGTTGTGAGCGTAATATTTCGCACGTTGTCGTAAATGTTACGAGCCCCAATTGACCCATAAAAAGGCCCATAATACAAGCACGGGTCACAATGACCATGTTAAATGTTCTGAAACCTTTTTGATCTTGTTATGGGATGTTAACTGGGATTTTGTTTTGTGGCCATTTCATGGTTATTCATATTCAGGAACCAATCAAACTGTTTCGTTTGATGCCTTATTCCAAAGGGAAGTTTGAATCAGGGGAACTGAATTTTAAAGCTAACAGTTTGATAAACGCTATTATTAGAATACGGAAATATTGAATACAAAGTGGTTCCGTGAAAAATGATTAAAATGTGATCCTAAGATGAAGTATTCGTTCATCCTTTTCATTCTGGGACAAAAAAAAAAAAAATTACAACGTGCTTTTCTCCCCAGTAAAAGATAAAATTCTTTACCGTATTCAACTTTCGAGCACACATATTTTATTCTTTAGGAACATATCAAAAGGGTTCAGACGGCAACATTAACATTCTCGTTCAGAAAACAACCAACCAAACTCATTTCTTTCATTTCAGTATTGTAAATAGTACAAATGTTGATGGCCTATCTTCGGAAGGCAACAACCTTTCTATAAAAATACAAGCAATATACAACAGTTTATGCGGCTTCTCCCGACTTTGATGGGTCAGCACAAATGCTGAAGGGGTGTATTTTAGAATGCCAGGAGTTATCGAGAATCACCTACCAATCCGCTACTCACTAATTTAAAACTGTCTTCCCGAAGATGAAAATAATTTTCGATCTCAGCAAGCTTTCTAAAGGTCTTATTAACACTATTTTGATCGGTTTACTAAGCTTATTCAGGTGTACAAAACCTTGTTTATCCGACCGCCATCTTATTTATCTATTTCGTTTGGTACACGATAAAATAATCTTAAGTAATGCACGGACCTAATTCTAGTGCGTTAAATATTTTAATCAAGGTTAAATAAACTATATCATACTACACGTAAAAATTAATCTGTTCAGGAAGTTCAACCTTTTCGTTTAATTATTTGAGAAAATTCAGAATAATCATTGTAATATTCATTGCCTTTCTAAATATACAATTGACCACGGTCTTGACATAAAATGTCTTCCTTGGTACAGAAAGAAATACTATCGCCAAAAATTAATGTAAAGAAAAAATGTTAATGACTGTACAATATCTTTCTTACAATGATATAATCAACCAATAGGAAGTAAGATGTTAAGCTGCTTGTTCCATGTCTTTTCCAAAGTGCCCCGCGCAAGCAATTACGTATATAAAAAAGTGTTCCCGCTAACAAACTGTTCTTTTCGTAAATCAGATTGTGAACAAACTGCAATGTGAGTGATTACATAAGTAGGGATCAGACAGAAACACTTCAGAGAGCATAAAATAGTCGTCCAACCTCTTTGTAAAGTTCGATTGGCAGCTCCGGAAAGAAACAAAAATTGATGTCTTCTATGTTGTAGCTATAAGCTTTACTTACCCGTAAGAAAATATGAAGGAAAATTAAAGTCCAAATTGCTCCCTCCAGTCCGCAGCTGAGACGAGTTCATAAATCACCGGATCCCGTTCTCCTTGATCATTACTGGTCTCTACGGAGTTCTGCCGGGGATCTACGGGGTCTACTCAGCAGTACCTGGGCAGAGGCATATCACTGCCACAGGGAGGGTGTACAATGCAGGCCTGTGACTTGGAGATGTTTCCTTCCGTTCAAAGGTAGTAAGGATGTGCAAAGGGGGTTGAAGCGAATGAAGGGCGTAGCTTTGTGCTGTGAACCCCTTTGCGAAGCAGTATGTACAACACTTGGGAACAAACCCTCGTAACGCTGGATTTCCCTCCGCTAGAAGCAATGGATCCTATTCACAGCCGAATAGCAATCAGGGTCAGTGGGTCAAGATTGGCTGGGGGGCCTGTTGTACTACGAAGCTGATATGTAACGAAGGAAAGATTCCGTGAGTGATCCCCAATGAAGCGGTGATCCCTCCTCTGCTCTCTGCGGGCTAACCCCCTCCTCCTCTAGCCTGTCTAGTGCGACCTTCACGACCCCTAGTTGTTCACTCAGAACTGATTACTGTACGGAGACTGGTGACCTGCGCACTCCTAGATCTATCCTCGGTACGGTTTAATCACCAGGATCTGACTGACCCCACTTTTGTTCTCCTTCTCATACAAGTTCCTCAGTGTAAATATTCATTAATTACAAGTCAACCTCGTTTTCCATTGAAAATTTTAATTTCACGCCGCAAATGTTCACAACACAAAAGA
This sequence comes from Haplosyllis anthogorgicola, assembly GCA_038406195.1. Classification (NCBI taxonomy): domain Eukaryota; kingdom Metazoa; phylum Annelida; class Polychaeta; order Phyllodocida; family Syllidae; genus Haplosyllis; species Haplosyllis anthogorgicola. The sequence continues at coordinate 40,329 of JBCAUI010177749.1, forward strand.
AACCTAATAAAAGTGTAACCAATCGAAAGAACCAAATGATATATCGATGAACTCGGTTGTAAGTTTTGCGCGTAAGTTATATATCGAAATTCCCAATGTTTCATTTATATTTTTCACTACCAATTCAGCAGGTGATCCCGTAATAATTCATCAGATAATTTTTTTTCCAATATTTTTACACCTGTATCTCTATTGCAACTCTTTTATCATTTCTCTCCCTCCCATCAAATATTGTCTCTGTAGAGATAAATCATAATGTGACTAAACGGTTATTTCGTTTTGCTTGTATCATCCAACATATGTAGTTCTCATTATTCTTCGACAATTGTCACCCGTAATCGTAAGTCTGTTGACTTAGTTAATTGATATCAAAGAGTAATGGCCAGTTATGTCAAATTGCCTCTCTAAAATCAATGGGGTGGCTAGATTATTGATAGGCAAAAAGCCTTGTGTTTTTATAATAAAGATCTAGGAAAAGAACTGATACTAACAACTCTTTGGATCTTCAGGTGAAAAATGTCTTTTACGCAGTTGTGGCATGTTTTTTCAATGTTCCATATGACCTTCCCATTAGTGACAGCGGCAAAGGTGACGAAAACGCACAGCGCTGAAATGTTCCAGTAGAGTAGCCTGTAGTGAAGTGGTGGTGGTTAATCAACAAGACAAATATCCTAGGACTGATAATTAATTATTTATTTGTCAGTACACAATGTTAAAGGCCTCGTGGTGTAGGCCTCTCGTTTTCCTCCTCCTGGTGCTAAGAAGGGCCCACCGACTGTCGTGGTGGGGTCCTTCCTCCCTCGGCCCGTGGTGATAGATCACTTAGTCCCCGTTGACTGCTTCCTCGTGCCGTACGTTTAGATAATTGTAAAACGGTAGATGATGCTGCTAAGACTCGAGGTTGGCTCTTTACCTGGCGTTCAGGAACAGGACCTCCTTACACTATCATTGACCTATGGCTCTGTGAGCCATTAGATGTGACCTCAACGTAATTAATCGTCCTTCCTAACTAGATCTCGTCCTTCACTTCTCACAGCAACGTGAACTCGTGATACCTGTTTGGTGCGCTAATGATCACAGTGCCAACTTAACCCCCAGCCCAACCTGTAGGTGTAAAATATAATAAATTACCCATGGATGGTTCTTAAAAGGGGTGCCCTATACCCGTAAGACAAATCACCCTTTCAAAGTGACAGCTAAGCTAACTCCCTCGGTTATAAAACTTGAATTTGCATTAAATTTAGTCAATGGACAACAACAACAATAAAAGACCACCCTTGTTGGCAAAACACGTGACACATTGTAGAATAAAGGCAGGAATTGCACCGAACAATAAAGTTATTGCCCCATCAAAGTGCTAACGATGTTGGCCTTCTTTTACAAGCCCTAACAGAAGGTCTCCTTGTCCTTTTATATGCATTATGCGTTATAAAATTCAACCACGCAAATGAATATGCCACAAGTCTGGCACTAACAAGGGTTGTTTTCACAAAAAGAGCTGGAATATTTGAAAACTGACCAGTTTGACCATTGGGTACTCCTTGACGAATATAAAACATGAAAGTCGTGGACACCTCTATGTCAACATGTCATCAAGATACTGACTACACCGGATACCTACATTCAAGTGGTAAAAGTAAGTAAAACAATACTTGTCAAGAGTAAAGTAAATTGTAAACCATCGTTACTTTTCAAACATCGGTTGTTAGGAACTAGGATTCTGGAAACACATTTGTCCAATGACAATGTGAAGCAACTAGAAACATGTACTAAAATAACTGGTAACTCCGGTATTGGCTGGTGATAATTTAAATAGTCTGGTTTGCAGAAAGAAAGTTCACAAAGAGTTTTCTAGTCAACCAGATATAATTATAGCTATGTTTACAGAATACAGAGTATAAGACTAATGGATTACAAGTAAAAGTAGACTATGAAGTATTATTACTTAAAATACCCTACCTGTATGGTTGTGGTTCTGGGTCGTGTGAGTTGTACTGAGTACTGATGTGGTGGAAAAATTGCAGCAGTGTGAGTCACAAAATCCGGTTAATCCTATTGAAACAATAGAGAAGTTAAATGTAAATGTCACACCTGAAAAGCTCGTGGTAACTTTAGTCCAAGTACTTGCTGACCCGATGAGAGGTAACCTCAGTGTGAATATCCACAGGGTGGTAACATGTTAGATATATTGCAGGGGCCAAAACAAGGAGGGAGTACCTCGGAAGTAGGGGAGGGGGTACTATGAGCCTAAATGGCATACAGACATTTTGGGTACTCACAACTGCATGACAGCCTTTCCACTTCAAAATCAGATAAAAGGTTCCAATGTAAACAAGAGCCTCTAAATACGTTGTGGGTCACAACTCCTGTGTGTGCACACATGCAATGATCAATTAGCTATGAACATGTTTTGTTCTCACCTTGCTCAGTTTTTAACCCCGCAATTTCCAGGCAAGAAGCACCTACATACACCAAATTTGACAGTTGATGCATCAGTGGTGTCTATCAGCTTTTTTTCAGTTCTGACATCAAAGGTCAAAGATTTTTTACCTCGTGATCTGTAATGTTGAGGATCGATCTTCATTTTGAAATATGATCATGTATTGATAGGTTTTCAAGTTTTTACCGTGTTATAAAAACTAGCCTAAGTTCTCTTTTTTTTTGCAACATAAGGTACTATTACCATATTACCAGAATGGACATGCCATGAAAGACGATAAGAACACATTTTATGTACACATGAAGTTTCAGTCTACCAATTACTTTCTTCCGAAAATCCGCTATGCTCTGCAAAAACTTACATAATTCAGATGTGGTACCCAGTTTTGAATTATATATCCAGTGATGCAAGATTTCAAAGATATTGAGGCTTGACCGCTGCCTTTGAGCCCTTCACATTTCGAGAAATATCACATGTTAAGTAATAAACGAGATTTTGATGGTACTGTTGTGTAATGTTGAAGCTGAGTGAAGCTGGGTCTCTAGCTCACGGTTCTCCACCACCTTTGTGTCAGTGATGTAATCAAACATGGCTAATGTCTTTTCTATGACTGTGAAATGAAACCCAGTTTCCTTTCCGAGATATCACAATGTTAGGTGGGAGACTAGCAAACAATTTATGATACCTTAAATTAAATCTTTTTGCGTTTGGTATGTAGTGAAGAAAATGCATCAATCTTTAAATGTTCAAATCGTACATTGCATCTCAACACTGAGAGACTTCGATATTCCTCTCAATGCCAAGTCTGAGAATGTTTGCATAATATTTTCACCAAACACGCACGTTTCAAGAACTTTCCCAAGAAACATATTAGCTTCATTCTTTTCCATGCTTTGTTCTTACATTTAGAATACAAATATCTCAAAGGGGTTAGACATTAAGGTAGATTTATATGTAGATGAATAGGAAGTGGTCAGATTCTAGAGGGTGAATGAGTGGAGTTCTGTCAGAAAAACCGAAAATTCTAACCGCAGAAACTGATACAGGATAGTGACTAGTCTTCACATACATTCGTACTGGTTGACCCTATGTTTTGCACTTTCGGTACCTTTGATCAAAATATATGTTCCTGAAAATAGAGGATCCAACAGGTTGCTTATGTAATGAATCCTGTTCAACTTTAGTGTGGTAACAACAGATTCATACAGTGCAAACTTTCTTGGTGAATGACTCTTATCATTGTTAGACTTTAGACTGATCTATTTGCTTAAAACAAATCAAGGTAAAACGACATGTTAAACGAAGTAAAAGTCATCTATCATCAAAATCAACAATGTAGAAGTCAACTTCTGCAGTGGAAATTGAATATTACATTGATGTTGAATTCTTCACTGATTCTTGCAGTGGCATTGCAATATGTTGCCAAAATGGTAAGTTCGTAATGTTGTATGTGGTCCTAAGGCGGGGCCCTTTAGCGAGAATCCATATTGTCGCTCCCTTTTTACCAATTTCAATGTTTTTTTTTGAAACATATGTAAAATATGTGCCTTTAAACCTTATTCTATTTGTAATTTTGTAATTATTATTATTTATTCTGAAAACTCAAATTTTCTTGTTTTTTCAAAGGGCCCACACTAGGGCATGTGGTCCCAAGGTGGGGCCCACCAGGTCCTAATGCGGGGCCCTTTACATAATCTTCTTGAATGTGGTACTTCTTGTAATATTTTTTTCTAAAAACAAATATGAATAATTAATTTAATAACAGCTTTATTTTATGACAATGTAAACTATACACCATTTTGCTATATTCATGAAATAAAATCAAAGTTAAAATGTCATCTTTTTTCCTTGCAATTTTGCAAATTGTGACATTCCAATTTTGGCATCTTAATATAAATTAATTTCACAGTCAAAAATCACAAAAATCAAGAAAAATAAGCATATTTATGTCAATTTTTAATTTGACATGTTTTTAAATATATTTAATAGACCGAATCTGATTAAATCAATTTTTTCACAACTTTACATATTTGTTACTCATAACACATCAGCAAAATCAAAGTGTTCCTAGAGTGGGACCCTTAAAAAATCATGTATACATCCATAAATGATAACAAAAACAAAACACATCCCTTCCTAGAGTATTTTAAACATAAAAAAGAATGATATCCCTTTTCTGGGCTTTGTACCCACATCTGTAAACAATCACAAAAACAAAATGTATCTCTTCCTAGAGTATTTTAAACATAAAATGTTATATAAATTAATTGATTAATTAATTAATTGTTAAGCTTTAGAACGATATCCCTTTTCTGGGCTTTGTACCCACATACGCATCTCCTTATGTGCATACATAATGCATGGTTGCTTATTGCACATATCAGACAGAACACCCACATGTCCTCATCAATGAGATCAATCTCATCAAACCCAGTCTCACAAATTGTGCAAAAGAACCCTTCTCATCCCTTTATGATTGGCATCTTCTGCCCCAGTTCAGCAATCTCCCTACTTTTAGGTTCTGGTAGTTTCCCCCTCCCTTCATCAACCACATGGTTATCTAACACAATAGGCATTCTTTTCCAAAGGTTCACCTTCTTATCTAGCACAATAGGCATTCTTTTCCAAAGGATCACCTTCTTAACCCCATGCCCACGTGAACCACAACCCCTACTACTGTATTCTGGAACAATATCTGGATGTATTAGAGGTGTAGTTTTCCCCCTCATACCACCTCTTCCTCGAACCCTGCCCCTTCCTTGACCTCTACCTCTTAGCTCAACATTAACATTAACTGACCTAACTGGGGCCCTGCGTAATGATTTCTTTACCGGACTTTTATCAAAGTCATCATTTGCGTCTTCACCCTTTTCACGGATATACTTAAGAGATTCAGGTGATGTGTACACCAGACTCAGTGGTTTCTGCTGAATGCACATTCTCTTCTTGGGTTCTGGGATGGGGAGTGGGAATATTTCATCCAACTTCTTTCTTGAGCAGGTCCCTTCTGCAAAAGTACAAACCTTATGTTTAACTATTCTGTATCAACTTAATATGCATCATCCTCCTCCACATAAAATTATATTTATACCACCACAAAAACAACCAAACTTAACACTGAAGAGAAAGTAAATTCATCTACAATACCTTAATTGTGCTGAAAAAGTTTGGGATCCTGGGTGGGGATCCAACCCATGACCTCCAGGTTACATGACTGGTGCTCTACCAACTTAATGCTGCCAAAACATTTTTCTTACCAGCAATAAGTCTTCATCATGGGTAGAAAGTTTGCAGTGATATTACTGTCTTTTCCACTAAATTAGACATGTATGAATTTAACACAATGGGCCCCACTTATATTTCAATGCATAACACTTGTTGGATTACAAATTAAAAATGTTAAGTACAAAATACAAACCTGTATTTCTGGATGGTGCACTTTCAGCAGACTCTGGAGATTTACCCATGCTTTGTGCCAACTTGGCAAGTGGGGCCCTCACTTCCTCAAGAGTGAACCTGTACCCCATCTGACTACATGGCATTGAAACTGAAAAGAAAAAGAAACTTCTGAGTTCTGTGGTCATGATTAAATTGAATGTAAATATGGTTTTTGAAAAGAAATATCCTTACCAGCAGTTTTGGGTTGAGCACCACCCTTGGGTGTGCATTGGATAGAGGTGGCAAGCAGGGCCCTCACTTCAGGCAGAGGTGGAGTTACTCCTTTCTCCATTGGACTATGTACACTACATGGCATTGAAACTGAAAAGGAAAACAAACTTTTGAGTTCTGTGGTCATGAATTAAATTGATCATAAATATGGTTTTTGAAAAGAAATATCCTTACCAGCAGTTTTGGGTTGAGTACCCCCCAGTTGTGTCTTCATCTGTAACAAGGTAATGACACAATGTGGAACAAGGCTTGGGAATATTTTAATGCATGCAAAAGACGTGCTCAATTAATTTATTTTACTTACAACATTCGCTTTTGTTACTGCACATAGACACACTGTCAGATAATGAGCAAGAGTTGGACCCTGACCCTGACTCTGATTCTGATGCCTCAGATGATAATTGACTACTGGGACCCTCTGTATTACTGTCAGACTGTGTAGATTCATTGGTGGCTGCCACTTTCTCAGAAATATGTACGACAGGTGCTGAGTTGACATGAACTGTCAGTCTTGCTCTAGCCGCACCACCTAAAAACACAACAGTGCATTAATAAAATGTTCAAATAATCCATTATAAATGTATAGAAACTTCACCAAAGTAGATTAAAGTGATGTGCACCCATGCAATGTGTAAAGCAAGATATAACATGCAAACAAACCTAAATGAAGGCCCTGCAACCATTTTAAAATCTTACTACCTGCAAGATATTCACTGGGTCCAAGTTTTTCAGGTGTAATTTTGCTTCTGTCAACAGGCCATATACTAGTGTGTTGAAAGCCTGTTTGTATATTCCAGACCGTAATGAAATTGTGCCAAGTGGGGCAGAACACAATGAAAAACCCATGTTTGCCCAGTCGTCTGCCTGTGTGGTTTCTGATGAAAAAACGGATTGCTTCACACCATTCATTTTTTAAGGCAGCAAAGGGTGTATCATCAAGAGGCTACATGGCATGGGTTGTGTGGGGAGGCAGTGCAAAAACAATGATGTTATTATCATTCATTAGCTTCATGAATTGGTAGTTGTAGGTATGGCATTATGGCCATCCATAATGAGGAGATGCTTCTGATCTTTGTCTTTGAGAAGGCCCCACTTCTCAAGAATAGAGATGAATTCCTTACCATAGTTGTAGAAGTGCCATTTGGTTATCCAACCATTTTCGGATTGCACAAGACTACACCCTTGGTTATGCCTCTGTACCAATTTGCCATGACCTTCTGCCCCTTGTGAATAACAAGAGATCTTGTGTGCATGCCTGCTGCATTGACAAAGCTGACGACAGTTGTTGTTTCTCCCTCTTTGGAGGAAGTAAGTTGAGTCAGCCTGGTATTCTTTTCAGTTATGACTTTGCGGGGTTTAGGCATATCAATGACCCTGCATTCATCAACGTTCCAGATGTACAACAGACTCGTAATGTTGTTCTTAGACAGCACTTCTTCATAGAGATTGAACCATTTATGTACAACCTCTTGATTTGCACACTTTGTGTAATATATTGAGAGGAATTTGGGGGTTCTAATCTTCAATTCAGGATGGCGTTTCATGAAACCATGCCTCCATTTAATGCCAGCATTCTCACTTAGTTTGTTAAACCACTCAATGCTATTTTCTTAGGCAAATTCATACACAAGTTCCTGAATCTCAACCGGAGTAAATGGGAATCCTGCCTATGCAAACTTTCTGATGTGCTCTGCCAACTCATTCTCTTTATCAATGGTAAATATGCGAGGGATGTTCTTACCTCCACATAACTTAGCCATATATCCCTGGTACTTTCCAGCAGTCCAATGTCTAAATGTCTCCTTGGGCAAGCCATACATTTTTGCAACTGCCTTGTACCTGTCCCCTTATAATTTGGATCTTTCATAGCAAAATAATTTTTGAGGGCAGTTTGCATGGTTTCTTCAGTCCATTGTTGCAATTTCTGTCCCTTGTGTGATGAGTTGGCTTTGTTTTTTTGGCCCCCCTTTCGCTTATGCCGTCTTCTACAAGCCATGGTTCCCTACACCAAAAACAGAAATCATGCATGCGGGGCCTTTAACACCACACCACAAAACCAAGCTAGACTACTTAGAACAATTAAACAATACAGGGACATGATTTTCATGTTTCCCAGCATGTCTGGTGAAAAGTGGAAGGCACATTCATCACATTTTAGCCAAATATCATTATTCAAATCTTTCAGAAATATTTCTTCATTAAGAAATTGATCTTCAAGTTCAGTTTGGCATACTGCTCTAACGTGGCATATTTTGCACATAAAACCAAAGACAGATGATGTTAAACTTTCAAATGAATTAAGATCAGAATCATTTCCACTATCACTGGATGACATTTTGACCTAAAAACACACAGTAACATGCATATTTTAGTTGTGGAAGGGAGGAGGCCCTAGTGTGGGCCCCCGCACTAGGTCCACCTATGTTTTTTTTATGTTTTCACAATTTTTAAAATTTAAATTTGCCGGTAATTCTTTGCTTACAATTTGAGACGCTGAATTTCACATGGTATTTATGCTACAACTATCGCACAGTTCTACTTTATACTTTGCCTGGACAATCTCAAACTTACCACAAAGTTATTACCTAACTACAAAACCTATGCTTTTTGGGGAAAATAAATAAAACGGGGAAAACACACAAAATTAATTTTTGTTTCATCTCACCTTTCAAAATGGTGTCATCCTCCTCATTGATTGGCACAGAATATCACGTGGCACATCTAAAACAGACAACAGAGGGCACCGCTTTTGTGAAAAATAATTCACGCCAAGTTGAAAAAGATGAAAATCTGTATAAATCCTTAAGGAACCCACCTTGGGGGTGGGCCCTGCCTTAGGACCACATACTTTAATTCTTAAATTGTGAACTTACCACAATTTGAAAAATGGATTTGTAGAACCCACACATACTTTAATTAATGTAACCAATTCCAGGTCAATACAGCCAGTAAAAAATTACCTCAGCCAAAATAAACAAACCCAATGTTAAATCAGACTTAATTTGGAAACATTTTTGCCCTTTGGCCCTAATTTTAAATGAAATTTTCCCTCCCATCCCTCCCCCCAAATTTGTAAACTAGTTGTAAATCATTATATTAGTTTTCTTAGTAGGGATAACCAAAATCTGACCTAAAAGTGAACCAAAAATTGAAGAGAAAAATGTTAGTATTGTTAGTAGGGTACAACCAAAATGTGACCTAAAAGTTACCCAAATATTTATAGTTTTTAACATTTTTAAATGAGACTTAATTTTGAAAACTCTTACCATTTAATCAACCGTATTTGCCTGTGAATACAGATGAATACAGATGAAAATTCAAAATACACACTAATTTTGAAACTAGTCCTAGTCCTTCCTTTGACTCTAAAAACAAATTACTGTATATCTATGCCAAAAAGTGAACTCCAATCTTCCCCTTAAAATATTGTTAATATAAATTATAGAATTTGAAAACAAATCCAGGACAGACTTCCAAACACAATGTGTGTACATACCAAACACACAGTATGAATGTCACTCTATCCTGAATTTGAAAAAAAAGAAAATTAAGTAAAAACAATTTACCCATTAATACAATGTAATGTATTTCCAGTTTGTAACCAATTTTGATGTAAGTATATTTTAATTTAGAATCTGAAGTGGAAGAAATTGAGGACAGAAGTGGGAGCACTTCTACCATGTTGTGCAGTCCAGTTTTTATTGCTGATACCCCCCAACCCAGCCCCAGGAGAAAGTCTGAAAGGTGAATATATGCATAGAACCTGTAACAGTTATTAAGTAACGTTATTAGGCCGTATTCACGCAAATACAGACAGGTTACACAAATGATAAGTAGTCACACAAAAATGACCATCCTAACGCAGTTAATTAACTGTATTCATCTGTATTGCTGGCAAATACTGACAAATACAGATCATTAACCATTTATTATAATATTAAAAATTGAAACATGATGTTTCAGTAATGAAGAAATTCCTGGCCTTGATCCTGTCCATGACAGTTATCCTGGGGCTTCTATTGAAGAATCTGCTACTAGTAGTGAAATCAAAACTCCAGTCCAAGAAGAACCACAGAAAACATACAATCTGTAAGTACAGAAAAGAAAATAATTTTGAGTAATTTTGCTTGTCTGTTTGAAATTAATGTTGCTTCT
>JBCAUI010177750.1:0-31924 GCA_038406195.1 Haplosyllis anthogorgicola
TCCATTCAGTTTTAAAGTTTATTCTCCATAGCCAACATAACACAGATCAAAGCTGTACACAATACTCAGCTGATGTTTGCACTACTCACTTAGAAGCTGAATGAACAATGGGTGTCTAGCTTAGACTTGCAGCTGCATATATTTGCTCACTCATGACATTGCTTAACATTACTCAAAAACAAAAAGGTCACAACATTGAAACTTACCTTCAACTTAGCTACTAGTACAAAGCACTCGTACAAGTTCATCTTTATCTTTTACAATGTAAGTATGATTTGCATTATTTAATATTGTAATATCATTCGGTAATACAATGTCCCCCTTATTTAGAAGCTAAAATTATGGAGGTAATACAAACATGCAAAAATGTAAGAATTACTCTAAAGTTTTAAATTACTATTAATTTCTAATAATCAAACCTTTATGATAAATAATTAATTTCTTAAACAACAGTTAAGATAAACAATCAACTAATATGTTTTCAAACAAATATTAATTTCAATCTAAAATTATTTAAACATAGTAAATAGATAAAATAGATATTAAATACTGATTAAATATTCAATAAATTCATTCCTTAAAATATTTTACTATTCAATTAAATTACTAATGAACTACTAATAACTAATCCAATTATTATATTAAAAGCAATATATATTTTATATGGTAACACTCTTTTATTACTTAAATTTTTCTCATTCACACAAATACATTCATTCTTTCATTCACTCCATATATTAACATTTATTCAAATACCATATTTCCTCTTTACTAATTATCATTATCATATGCATTACAATTTACAGAATACACTTTATAGTGTACCTCCACAATTAAGCGTCACTATCATAAATGTCCTTCTCAATTCTCAACCATTAAGTTTCCTCACTTCTGATGTAGGAATATCCATTCTTCTTTCTTCAGTTCTTCAGATGTATGCACTTAGTCACTTATATCCTTGTTACCACATTTCTTAGACATAACTCCACACTGTCTAAGGATATCATTTGTAAGTGTTAATAAGTGTCAATACATCCACACTATCACTAAAGTCACTATCCTTTTAGTCTCTGGTATGATTATGGCAATGTATTGTCCATCATAATCTCTCAGTTAAGGAATTGAAGTGATATAAATCCAATAACACAACACCATATAGTTCCATAGTGTTTTATCCTTTCACTTTCACTTTCTTCATAAATGTTCACTTCAAGTGTCACAATTATTCATTCATTGCACTTTTCTCTAAAAGTATAACACATTGACATTGACATTCCAGTTAAGATTGAGATTACAGTTCTTATGATAACTGTAATTGTGTTTGAGGCGTACACTATTATACCACTAAATAATTCTATTGACTAAATAATCCTTTATATGTACCTTTAATATCTTCACACAATTGATTATAAGTATTTTAATATCATTCCTTTTACAGTTTAACAAATTATCTGTATAAACATACAAATATACTTAATTACAATTTTTCTATAGATATATTTTAGTTATATACTTATATTTTAATTTCTCATTCTCACCAAACTTTCACACTTTTCATTCATTCATTCATTCTTGTTACCACTTTCATTTGCCATTGTTGATTGATAGGATTACAACTTTCACTTGAATTGGTAGAACCAATTTCTTTTGATTGAACCATTTTCTCTACTTTTGTCTGTTTTATTTTCTCTTTCTTCTCCCCCTCTTTAGAAAAGAAGGATATTTATTACCTGCATTGCTTTCAGCATTTTTACTAATAGTGGCCAAACACAATTCAACATTTTTTTTTAAAATTATGTGTTGAACATGCTTTGCTCACTTTTTAATTACTATTTAATTTTCATGTATTTGTAATTATCAAAATCCTTTTGCATTCCTTCTTAGTAAATAAGCATCTACCAAGAAGTTTGTGTGAAAGAGATATTTCAATTTTTGTTTGGAAAATAAATTTTGTACTCTTTCATGTTCAATGCTTAAATAAATTTGTACTTATATTAATCCAAAGTGGTTACATCATACCATTCCATTCATTCACACCATTCAACTTTTCCAATACTGGAATTATTATCAATTTCTTTGTGTCTGCAGTTTGTCCAAGACTGCATTTAAATAAATCAATACTTTTCCTTTAATAGTTTTGATGAATTTAGAATTAAATACTTTAATTTCATTAATTTCCAAAGGCCAAAAGTCTTTGTGTTCTTGTATCAATTTGTGTATCTAGTTGTTTCAAAATGTCAAACACATCTTGTGATTGGGCATGTAGCAGGTAGCTTAGTGGTTGGATGAAATTAGAATCTGGGGGTCTAGGTAGCTCTTGTGGAAGAATTTCTTCTCTTGGAACATCTGGAACATTTGAAATCAATCCAGGTTTTCTGTTGTTTTGACTGAATTTCCTAACTGCTCTTGGATTTTGTGCATGCTTGAAGTAAGGTATACTTATTTTTACATCTAAATTTGTTTTTATTACTTCATAGCTTTGCACTTTTGCTTTGATGAAATAATATCTTTCATGAAACTCAGCTGTTGTTTCCTGATTGATACTATCATCTGATTCTATTGTTGCATGGCAATATGTTAGCCGTTTTTCTATTTCACTGGGATATTCTAATTTGTCTGTTAGTATTGACCATGATGCTAATTGGTCATATTCCAGATTTCCAATTATAATTTTGGTTCCTAGATCAGAATGTTTTGGGCTCGGTTCATTTCTGTAGAAGTTCAAACTCTCTACTCTTAAGCATTTTGTTCCAGCTTTAGGGCGCATGGTTTCTAAAACCTTTCTACTTTGCTCAGTGAAAAATAACAAGTTATGATCACATCCACTATCATAATCCTCACTTATAATAAGTCTATATGGAAACCTATTGTCTTGGCATCCTTCCCTTTCAAAAGGTGTCTCAGAACCCTGTATTGGGGATTTGTTCTCCTTAGTTTCAACTGTTGTAAGCCCATACTGCAACTTTCTACAGTTCGCTTTTCCTTCAGTCTCAAGACCTTCTAAAGACTGCACTTGGTTGCCACACCCATGTGTTCTTTCTAACGTCTCTGAATCTAAAGTTGGATAATGACCACCTTTAAGGCTGGTGCACAGGGTTGAATGTTCTTACAAGGAGAATTCCCATCTCAATGGAATTTCATTAACACCTTCCATAGTTGAAGACTCATTACCTTGATCAATGTCAAATAGACCTACTGAGAGAATTTTATCAGTGTCATTGTCATAAAAACTTGTACCGAGAGCTAGATTATTTGGACAATCTGCAGAGTTTCCTCCAATGCACAAGGTACTCTGATCTAGTTTGTTTAATGGTATCTATATTCATCATAATGACTATCTCTTGATAAATTGTCACTTTGAGATTTTCTTGTATCTGTTAAATCATCAATATGTTAAATCATTTATCTGTTAAATCATATAATTCTGAGTATAGATCATTCTTTTATCTGTCATTTCTTTTATAGTCTTCATGACTTCTACTCTTACTTCCGTTTCTGTAATAGTCAACTTTTCTGTGAGATCTGTCATTTCTTTGATACCTATCATGACTATTACTCCTGATCCTATTTCTTTATTTATCTTTGGAAGACCTTGACTGATCATGGTTAGATTTCAGTATATTGAGAACTTCTTCAATTAAGTTCAAGTCTATTGGTGAAAGTGTTCTATGCTTTGATTTATTTCTTCTTCTGCTCCATGATCTTTCTCTTGATTTTTCCCAATATTTACCTCTGATATGACATCTTGAATGACTTCTATCTCTATGTTTCATTCTTTCTATGTCTCTTTTCATATAGGAAATCTTGTCTTCTAATTTCCTGAATTTCTCTTGCACTTTCTCTTTGTGCCTTGCTATACTGTTATACAATTCTTCAGTTATGTGTGTGAACAAGATTGTTAGTTGTATTGGAGTATGAATACTTTAAGTTACTTATTGAACAATTTATTTGTCTACCTTACAAATTCATTGTGCATTTACATGATTAGTGGTAAACATTGACCTCCAAATTTGTGTGATTCATCAGTGCAAGTTTGTGATTTTTTTTGCTTTAAGTACATTTTGAATTTACAATGTAATAACAAATAAAGTTGTATGTGTATGTAAAATAAGTAAAAGGTCAAAAATTTAAACAGTTGGAAATAGGTCAGGAAGTAAATTAGATTACTTTGAGTTTGGAATCAAATTGAAACTGTGAGGTAAATCAAAGTTGGGCCAAACAAAATCATGCCTGTATCTAATCAAATTGGAACTGTACTTGATTGAATTTCAACTGTGTCAGATGTTGGAAAGTAAAATTGTATTGGAACTGAACTGGATTGAATTGTGTCAAATTGAATTGGATCAGAATAATGTTGATTCAAATTGTGTCAAGTTGGATTGGGTCCAAATTGTGCTGGTCAAATCAAATTGGAATTGTGTCAAGTTTAATTAAGTCAAAATCTTGTTGAGTCAAATTGAATTGGAATTGTATGTTCAAATTGTTTGTATGTTCAAATTGTGTTGAATTGAATCAAATTGGAACTGGATCGAATCAAATCAGAATGGGATCAAATCAAATCAACTGGATCAAATCAAATCGGAACTAGATTAGAACTGGATCAAATCAACTCAGAACTGGATTGGATCAAATCAGAACTGGATTGAATCAAATCAGAATTGGATTGGAACTGGATTGAATCAAATTGGAACTGGATTGGAACTGGATCGAATCAACTTGGGACTGGATTGAATCAAATCAGAACTGGATCAAATCAAATTGGAACTAGATTGGAACTGGATCAAATCAACTTGGAACTGGATTGAATCAAGTCGGAACTGGATCAAATCAAATCAGAATCAATTTGTCAAAGTGCACATGTGTGCATGTGCAGGTATGTGCATGTGTGTGCATGTGTGTGCATGTATGTGCATGTACATGTATGCAGGGGTAAGTTTACACTCAGTCACATTCATTCATACTTGACATCACAAACATATAAATGATACATGAGTGATGCTGGACATCAGTAGTGGACATCAGTGGTGGCTGTACTCATCTGTACTCATCAGTATTCATCGGTGCTTGAGGATTAATGTTGTTATGATAAGACTCACTATCTGAATGTCAAGTACAAGGACAGCTAAACCAGTCCAACTTGAGCACCAGATTTTGGGATATGATAGGGAAATATGGATCTCAAGAAGGTAAAACACCTTACTGAGATTTCATGATGTTATTTATGATGTTAGTAAGATGGTACAATTAGGGAGAGAAAGGGTTAACATAAATACTGACAAATTTGTACTTCAATCTTTAAGTAGCTGTCAAAGCCACCAGATTTGCATGCAATAAGTTATGTTTTACAACCTGATTTGGCATAGTGATGCTGTTACTTTGCAGATACAGCTCAGGGTGATGCAGGATTAATCCCCAGTCATGGGAGAGCTCCTGGATGATGTAGGATTGATTCCCAGTCATGGAAGGGCTCCTGTTGATGTTTGTGGGGATGCAGAATGCTCCCAGTGTCGTGGGAAGGCTTCCTGTGATGTTGCAGGGGCTGTAGAATGCTCCCAGAGTCACAGGAAGGCTCACAGATAAAGTCCTATTGCTTACATTGTCACTTTGGATGATGCACCATCTAATATTATCAGTCCAGTGGTCACAGATAAGCAACAAGCATTCAATGTTCAATCCCAATAGTCCTTTATTGTATTATCCCACAAAGTTCTGTACAACTACACAGCTGATGCAGTTTACATTACTCAAGGAAAGCTGAATGAACAATGAGTATCTAGCTTAGACTTGCAGCTGCATATATTTGCTCACTCATGACATTGCTCAACATTGCTCAAAAACAACAAAGTCATAACATTGAAACTATCCTTCAACTCAGCTGTTAGTACAAAGCACTCGTACAAGTTCATCTTTATCTTTTACGATGTAAGTATCATTCATGTCTTTTGATAATATAACAATAGTACTTTTCCTCAGCTACTCTGATCAAATGGTCCATCCCACGTGCAAGAGCCTTCAACTGTTCCAGGCTACAGTTAATTTGCAAGGTCTCTCGCCGCTGTGACCATGGTGTGGCGCATCTTGGTCGAGGTGAAATTGCTTTTGCACCCAGTGTCCCTGCATGCCTTCTTCACGAGATCACCCAAATGCAACAAGCCGCAGAGCTGCACAGATGTGAACACTCTGTCTTCGAAATCAGCACTGTCTGCATGCAACCTGAGCAGGCACAAGCCCTCCAACAAAGCAAGCACAGATTCTGATATTGTGACATGTGCCACTGGAACCATTTTAAAAACAGCAAATTTGCACGTTGGCTTGACCACAATCATATACGATTCATCTTCTGCTGTTTCCGCCTTCTTCATTGTTGCATCCTGTACATCTTGTATTTTCATGCCGCAGATCACACCTGGCCGCTTCCCCGTGTGCATTGTGACTAGCATCGCCAGGTGGCACTGGAGGTTGAACACCTGTTCTCTTGTCCATTTTGCTGCTGCTGCATTTTTCTTTTCATCATTGGGAATATTTATTAAGTCTAATACCTTCTGCAAGGTCTTAGTGTGGGCTTTGCTATCAACGAACTTTTCTATGTCTTATAAGGGAACGAGATAATTTTCTTTGTCCATGAACCCTCTTCTCACGGTCTCATTTCTCGCTCTCTTCGCTGCTGTCCCCTCTATTCTGCGTACTGATGTCAATGCTTTCGCCGTTGCTTCTTGTATGGTGTTATCACTGAAGAAGTCCTTTATGTAATTTAGGAACTAAATCATGGATCTCGCTAAGCTAGAAACTGTTGAATCTGACAATTCAGTGTCCCTCGAGCCTTGAATATCGGCAATAAGCCGGCTTTGGACAAATGCAGCTTCAGCTTCTTCATCTTTCATCCACTCGCATATCTGATCCAACTCCTGGAGACGGAATCTCCTATCCCCGAAAATATGGTCCAACACCCGCTTTTGTTGGTTTCGAACTGCTCTCGATCTGTAGTTTATCTTGTACTCCTCCGGATCCAGTTTCTTTCCACACTGAAACTTGACATACAAGTCCTGAAACGTTTTCGTCACATTTACCTTTTCACACTCCTTGATTGCATTCAATGTCCATTTCTTCTTCTTTTCTTTCGTCACCAGATCGCGCACTTCTTCATCTGGTATCTGTGCACACCTAATGTCACTCTTTTAAGTTTAAGTAAGACGCGATCAAGTGCGTGTATGAGTACGGGACTGTGCAGAACTTGCATTCCCGGTTTCTCTTTCTATTGTCCTTCACTGTCCTTGTTCCATCCCCTTGTATTACATCTGTGGTTCTCGTTCCATCTTTTCTTCTCGGCATCCACTTTTTCATCACTACTGCTATTTCTTCTTCCTTGTCCTCGTTTGTCACGTTTTTGTGGAATGAATTGTAATGTGACTTTATAGTTGCTCCTGCCTTTGACAACTTCCTTTCACACCTGGGATATTGGATTTTCTGTCTCTTTCCCCTTCCGGGCTGTTTGGCTTTTCTTGGTGCTGGTGATCCATCGTCAACATTCGTATCATCAGAAGATTCATCTCTGTTGCTTTCTACTGTCTTATCTTCTTCACTCTCTGGACTTCTCTTCCTTTTCTTTCATTTCTTCTTACTTTTACTGTCACTCTGTGGCTCGATTTCATCAGACTCATCTTTCTGCACATCCTCGTCATCCTCCGACTCCTTGAACTTGCTTGGTGTCCAATCGGAGTCCTTCCCAGAATCATCATATTCTTCTTCATCCTCTTCGTCCTGTCTCTTTCTTAACTCTTTCTTCACTCTTATCTTCTCTTGGATTCTTTCCTTTTGCACTAACCAACTTGGTTTTGTAATAATTCCACTTTTTTCTCAACCTCTTCACTCACCTCTTCGTCCAGTGTCTTTCTTATCTCGTTATTCCCCTTATTGTCTCCTGGATCCTTTGAACTAACCAACTTGGTTTCTCGCTGTATGTCTCACTTTCTGTCTCAACCTCTTTGTTTCTCAACCTCTGCATCCTTTTCAGTTTCCACTTTTTCAGTTGTTCCAGTGACCTGTCCATCAGTTTTTTACTTGGTTTTGATGTTGAAGAAAGTATGACCACATCCACCTCTTCACTTGCGCGGTTTACCACCACACCTACGGCAGCCATGGTAAAGCGCATAAACTGTTTACGCGCTTGACCACCACTGCTACGGGCAGTAACGGTCAAGCGCGTCTGTACGCTAATCCACCAATCCCAAGCCAAAAAAGCAACGCAGACTTGCTAAGCCTTGCCGGCAGTGTGCTTTGACCTCTAAAGTCTGTGGATGGGAAGGGGTTTCTTTCCTTTCAAGACCATTTCAAGTCTGTGGATGGGAATGGGTTTCTTTCCTTTCAAGACCATGGGAGGGAGGGAAAAGCACACTGCCCACAAGACCATCAGAGGTCTGGTGCACCCTACGGACATGGGTTGGTCCACTGTCCACAACCCTCATAGAACATGAGGTCTGGGGAACAGCATTCACCTTGGCCTGGCCTGTCAGCCCGCCATAAACCCTGAACCTACGCCCCATGTATAGGAGACCATAAAGGGGTAAGGTGCCTGAGAAGGCACAGCTCATACATCTGCCTGACCCTGTCCACCCTTCCCAGGCCCTGCCTCAGGCCCTTACCCTGGGTGGGAGGAACCTAGTTGTGGGACCTCCAGATGGTCTAGTTAAGTTTTTACAGGGAACACCTCTCACCCTCAATCCCTGGAACATAGCACATTCAGACAGTTGCTGCCACACTTAAAGAAATTTTTTCGCTGCTTTCAAGACAATCTCCTTCATTGTGACCTAAGTATATTTCCTTTCAAGAGCATTACCTCAGTCTGATAGCTGAAAGGCCACTGAAGCAGATGGCCAAACTGGCCTCTATTTATAGCCTCTGATATGCAAATTAGCGGCTTGAAGACACCTCTGATATGCAAATTAGCGGCTTGAAGACACCTCATATGCAAATTAGAGGCTTGAAGACACCTCTGACCCACTGACCTAATGACCTGATTCTGTATTTGTAACTCCTTTCAAGACCATCTTATTGTACCTTGTATCGCCTTTATCTAGCAGAGAAACAATGCCAGGGCTTTCATCTTCTAACACCAAGTAGACATTTTATGGTAGTTCATGCAAGTTGACTTTTGGCTCCCTAGTGGCCACTAATTTCTGCTGTGAGCAGTGTGTGTGTAAAATTTTGAACCCTTATAACTTCGGAACGCACAATACGAATGACGTCAAATTTTACCTGCAGACTCACATTGACCATCTGTACATGTATCTGCAATGGCTAGTTAGTTCATGTATTTGATACCAGGCGGCTAGCATACGAAATATGCAAAAATGTCCCCATTGACCCCATTAAATGAGGCATTAAATACGCTTGTACACACCATCTGTTTATTCCAAATTGTGCACTTGACCACTGACACCCCGAATCCAAAATTTGCACTTGACCAGATTGGTCATATTAGCATGGCAGCCATCTTTATTTTTTCACATAAGCCCTAATATATCAAGAATGGATGATTGTACAGGGCTCATCTTTTGCAGGTTTGGACACATTTAGGTGCCAAGCTCACGTTTGATACACCAGGTCCATCTAGTGAAACCAACAGTTATGCTGCAAGGATCAAGTTTTTGACATATTTTCACTGCATGCATAGTTATGACTAATGATGGATACTTTTTAACAGTACAGAAAGTTGAAGGGGTTCCTAATGGAGGGTCCTGCATGAATATACATGTATAAATGCACGCTTGACTAGTGGCCACAGATTTCTGCTGTGAGCTGTGTGTGTGTAAAATTTCGAACCCTTACAACTTTGGAATGGGCAATCTGAATGACTTCAAATTTTACCTGCAGACTCGCATGACCATCTGTACATGTATCTGCAATGGCTAGTTAGTTCATGTATTTGACACCAGGTGGCTAGCATATGAAATATGTAAAAATGTCCTTTGACCCCATTAATATGAGGCACTTAATACGCTTGTACACACCATCTGTTTATTCCAAATTATGCACTTGACCACTGAACCCCCAAATCCAAAATTCATGCTTGACCAGATTGGCCATACTAGCATGGTGGCCATCTTCATTTTTTCACATAAGCCCTAATATATCAAGAACAGACAATCGTACAGGGCTCATCTTTTGCAGGTTTGGACACATTTAGGTGCCAAGCTTAAGTTTGGTTCACCAGGTCTGTCTGGTGAAACCAACAGTCATGCTGCAAGGATCAAGTTTTTGACATATTTTCACTGCATGCATAGTTATGACTAATGATGGATACTTTTTTTAACAGTACAGAAAGTTGAAGTGGGTCCTCATGGAGGGTCCTGCATGAATATACATGTATAAATGCGCGCTTGACCATCACTACCACAAGGGGGCCAAAGTGGAGGCGCGCTTGACCATCACTGCCACGCAGGGCCAAACTGAATACGTGCTTGAATGGTCAAATGGGCATGCTTGACTGATGCACCTGACAAATAATGCACGCTTGACCTATGCGCTTGTCCGCACTCTTTGCAACCACCACCACCATATTGGTCAAGAAGCGCGGAAAATCAGACGCGCTTGACCGCTAACCTTTTCATGCGCTTTACCGAAATTTGCACGCTTGATCGGCGCTTCGCTCGGTCAAACGATACTGTCTAACTACGTTAAGCTTGCATACTTTTAAGTCATATATTTTAACAATTCCATCCTATTCAACTATAACATTTTACTTCAGATTTAACATCTTGAACAAATCTAACAAACCATTTATTTATGCTTAATCTTTACATAATGGTACAGCAGAATCTGTCTTGAGCGACACTGAACTTTTCCTTCTTACAAGTGATGCAAAAGGCAGGGCGTCGTTCAAGACGAGTTCTACTGTATTTCAGCTACGTTTTAATACCCATCACAAGATGAAAGACTAACATTACCTTATAAGGCTTGTGGCGCACATTCTATGAATGTTCATCCGGAGTAGAAAATAACAATCGTACAATATCAAACAACTAGTACGTTTTCATATTGCTTTTATAATGTTTGTACATAGTACATGAAAACTTTCACAGTTGATATTCAGTTTTTTACCCCAAAATTCTCTCATTGTATTTTTACCCATTAACATATAACCTATATGGGTTAGCACAAGGCTTACATGGTCATTGTCATGACCTATGAGTGACCTACTGGGTTTTAGCACAGCAAGCCACTAGGTTCCAGTGCAGTTGTGCAAGTAATGCAGATTTAGAACAGCATACTAACCTGACTGTAATCCACCTTCTGTAAACGAATGTTTACAGTGGCACAATGTCTCTCATCAATCCAAGGAAACACTTAATTGCTACATCCTACAATGAATGCTGTAAATAAGTTACTATGTTGCACAATTTTTATTTACGTTACTGATGTACTGGACCGTTGACGTTGGTTACACCATCACAATACCTCGCCGGTGATAAGAGTTGTGCGCTACATGTCAAACACACTTTATTTCCTATTGACAGTCGTTTCTCTTGTCGTTAATCCGTCAGCATGTGGACGAACGTCGTGGGGAACATGCCGCGCTGCTTCGGATTACTCTCTATGTATCCCTCCTGCAACATACACAAGCAAATGTAAGTAATGTGTCTTCATACATGAACATGTATAACATTTAGTAGCAAGTCTAATACAGTGGGACTTCCTTTGGACGGACCAACCTCTCTGCGGGACCACCAGACTTAACACATGTAACACATTAAATCACATAGAAAATAACCTTCCTTTGCATGACCACCACCCCATTGGCGACCACTTTCCTTCCCAAAATTGGGTGGTCGTCCAAATGAACATTTACTGCAAGCAGACTGTCAATCCATGCTACACTGAGCTCAGCTGTCAGTCCACATGTTCTGCACAATCATGTAAGGTGTGTAGATCTAAAACGGCATCAATTACTTGACTGTAAAATCAGCACACACACGTAAACGTGCACTACTCACCCACCACTCCTCCTCTTCCTCCTTAACTATAACTATGACGTCACCCTCGCAGAACGTCAATTCGTCATCGTTGTCGGCATCACAGTCGAACAGCGCTTTACACCTGCGCAACTTACTGCTCAGCGAGAATTTCCTCTGAAACAGTCAAAAACATGCACTGATTGAACATTGCTGACGTGAAGACTTAGGTATTAAGTGAAACAGTGCTTTACATAAGTGCGGTATTTAATCATTTTAAAGGACTTCAAATCTGTCTCAACACTTGGCGCAATATTGTACACAGAGTCGGTCTAGGCATTAATATCACAAAAACACTGGTGAGAGGATTAGCACCAAATTTGCTGACTGCAAGCACGGACTAGGTTTTACTGCAGAGAACCACTAGGTTGCAGCACAGATCCTGATACCTTGCCCCTAGGTGTCGCGACCGGCGCACCACTGCTGGCTGACTCAACGGAATCGAGGCTGTCCATGCTCGATCGTGATTGGCTGTCCGTCGATCTACTCCTGCCGTTCACAGAATGTACTACGGGCTGTGATTGGCTGACTGGTTGTGTAATGGGTTGTGATTGGCTAACGGAATGTAAGACGTTCTGTGATTGGTTGTTGTTATCACTTGGTTGACGACTAGAGTTGTTGTTTTCTACATATTTACTTATTGTTTCTGCAAGGCAAGAAAATACAAACAATTGTCATTCTTTTAAATAATTACTTTACAGGTGAACTTTAATTTCTGAGGTCACTGGATCCAATCTAAAATCATGACAGTTAAAATTCCATTATTCTTGACTGCCGACTGCTAACCTTACCTGCAATAATTGAGGTTGAGGTCAAAGTGACTCAAAGTCATTTGCAGGTCACCTTTTTATATTCTCAATTAGTATTATGTTTTATTTGCTACAACGATGGCAGTTTGCCTTTGACTGCAAGACATTCATATTATTATTACAGTAGCACCTGCTTTGAGGGGCCACTCTTACCCATAATGTAAATTGGATGTAAATGGCAGGTGGCAATTTTAACTATTTATCTACAGGAAATATAAGAAAAAAACTCTGTCCATTGGCCGTGAATGCCAGGTGGCTGCACAAAGCAGTGGCTTTTCAAAGCAGGATCTACTGTATTATAACCTGCTGTATCTTTCCTGGGCCGTGGCGCGGGCACAGGTCTCGGGTTCGCTTTCTTTAGGATCGGTTCTCCGTCTCTGAACACGGGAGGTGGAGGCAGCACGAACTTTCCTCCTGTAAAATAAAACATAAAATATAAAACCGTCAAATCAATGCTCGTTTCAATGCCCCCTTGAAGGATCTGTCAAACTTACCCAAAACACTAATGCACCCATACAATATTTCTATGCTTCGCTCGATGCCATCCTGTTATCCTTCCATTCCATCCCATAACCCCTCCACACCGTATCCAAGTTTGATGACTACATGCACAATCGTTTGGTGTACAAATTTAAAAGAAAGAACGACTTCATCACAGTACTAACCTGTCGGTGCGTTGCCACGGAGACCGAGTGGTTTAGCCGGAAGTGGAGGCGGGTCAGACGGTGATCTGACGTGACCCGTGACCCTGGCTCCTGTGTGACCTTGACCTGCCGTGACCTTGTTGTGGTTGGGAGGTATAGGGTCAGATGGGTGGCGTGTGTGACCTGATTCAACACCAGGGGGTGGTGGTGCAGGAGCCTTCTTCTTGCCCGAAGGTAATGTGGCGACACCAGAGCTGATTGGAACGCCACCTAGTGGTGAGAAAAGACAATTCTTACAAAACAACTGTACACTATACGATATTTTCTCTTACAAAACTACTACAAACAATGAAGATTGTTTTTTTACTACACAGAGGTTAAAATTTGAAAAAGTCAACAGAATTTCACTAATCTTGTTGCAATCAGAACTGTTAAAACGGAAAAATTTAAAAGCTGTATGTACATGAATTAAAGAAAAAGAAACCTAGTTGTGAAACAATAATAAGATCGAAGGCAGCACTATGATAGCCTTCAGACTAGTGCGTTACGTTTGCTGCCCCCTCCACAGCCCCCCACTCTTTCCCCGCCCCCTAAAACAAGTTTTACCTTTAGACTTGAGCGGCAGTGTTGAGGTATTGTGCTGCGTGAACTGCGCTGATGACGTCATCATCGAGGCAGCCGACATGTTGTGTGGGAGGGTAGCTGCGTGGTAACTCTGTGACGTGCCCTGGTGGGAGGGTATGGCGTAGTGCCCAGTCCTGTAAATATATCAACATGTATAACGGTGTCTGGTAGTTTGCCCTGTTGGGAGGGTATGGCGTAATGTCCTACCCTACAAGCCAAATGTTTTTAAGTATAAACAGGAACAAACCTTTAAAACATGAGATTACAAGACAAATTTGCCACATAGTGCAGGTTTTGGTCCGGAAATATGGCGTGGATAGACCAAGATGCCATTCCAACTCAAAACTTTTGCATTTTGAGTTGGAGTTTTAATTGATATATTTAATTGATTCTTTTCAATATCTACATCACAGTATGTGTACATCAACATCATAAGGGTACAAGACAAATCCTATGCATTTTTTTATTAGCTTTTCCTTGGTGACACCCGTTTCTTGTACATTACAGAGTTGTTCGATTAGTTTAGGCTGTGGTGGGTACACAGCACACACACACACACACACATTGCATACAGACTCATACTGACCCATCGTAGCTGAGTTGTTTGACGGGTAGTTTGCCAGGTTTAGGGGGCGGAGGGGGAACTGCCCCCGACACTCCACTCATCTTGAGGCTCTCCGTCGAGTGGTCACGTGAGTGACCCGGAAGTGAATGTTCTCGGCTGTGACCTTTGACCGGAAGTGGCATGGTGGACTCTGATGACATCACGATACTTCCGGGACGCGATCGTACCTTCCGGTCTGGCGTCTGCGAAGATATAATTTAAATTCGGTAAAAGTTGTGAACTTAGTACGAAACAACATTGGTAACTGATTCAATCCACAATAGAAATATGACTACAGTCAGTAACATTTGTAACCAAAAGCATCACCATTTCTAGTGATCTTTAAATGACCTTCGGCATATGGCAGGCATATGTTTTGCATGTGCCATTCAATGGTTCTTTGTGTGTATGAGTGTTTTATGTGTCTTTTTATAACTAACCTGTGTGCCTGCATCCAGATCATCATCGCTGTAGTCCAGCTCGTACAGATGATCGTCGGAGATGAGGTTCCAGTCGATGTTGACGTTCTCGAACAGTTCCGTCTTACCGGACACTGCGTGCATCAACTACAGGACAACAAAACCTGCTGTTATCTCAGGGTGGAGTCAGGATTTCTCATTAGAAGGGGCACAGGATGCTTTCAACTGGTTAGAAGGGGCACAGAGTGCTTTCAACTGGTTAAAAGGGGCACAGGGGCGTTTTCAACTGGTTAGAAGTGGCACAGGGTGCTTTCAACTGGTTAGAAGGGGTGCAGGGTGTTTTCAACAAGTTACAATGGAGACAAGGGTGTTTTCAACTGGTTAGAAGGGGTGCAGGGTGTTTTCAACTGGTTGCAAGGGACACAGGGTGCTTTCAACTTGTTCCAAGGGGCACAGGGATGCATTCAATTGGTTAGAAAGGGTACAGGGGTGTTTTCAACTGGTTGAAAGTAGTGCACTGTGCTAGGAGCGTTTGTCTCTAATGTGTCTATGTATCTGATTTATGCAGCTGTTAATATTTTCATACTATACAATCCTGCCTGAAAGCACATGCATTAACTGATGATAATGTCACCTTGTTTTATTTCAATCTGGAGGCTGAGTGGCTGTACAAATTACATCATACCAGAAGCACTTTAGTATTGTTCCCTTGTGGGTGGCTGCTCATTTGTCATTCCTACACGAGGTAGAGCCACCTCCTCCCAAATAAACTCCCTGGGGAGCATTCAGGTATCATGGCAGCCTTGAGGGGGAGCCACCTCCTCCTCCTTGGTCAACTCCATTATGAGCATTCAGGTAACCATGGTACCTTTTCAATCTGCAGAAATGTGCACTGTTTCTGCATTTGATACTCACCAGTTCCACACACAGATCGTAGTTCATACTTCTGGCTATGTCGAGCGCCGTTTCCCCCTCAGCATTCTCTATCTCACACAACTCGGGACAAACCCTCAGTAGGAGCTTCATACATTCCGTTTTGTTGCTGCGTGCACACTGGTGCAAGACGGTGTCTCCATCTTTAGTCGTGCGGCCCAAATCATGACTGAAAGAGACGGAAATGATTGCTTTCAGGCAATTTTATGATTTGTGGGTCATTTTGAAAAATACCCAACTAACTGTGCGAATTTAATGTTCTCTCTCTCTTCTAAAGCTGGTGGTGGTGTTACTCACTT
Organism: Haplosyllis anthogorgicola; assembly: GCA_038406195.1. Classification (NCBI taxonomy): domain Eukaryota; kingdom Metazoa; phylum Annelida; class Polychaeta; order Phyllodocida; family Syllidae; genus Haplosyllis; species Haplosyllis anthogorgicola. The sequence continues at coordinate 16,341 of JBCAUI010177750.1, forward strand.
ATTTGAGTTTTGTAAGATAAAATCCACCAGATGGAGCGTTGAGCCGTCCTCTTCCTGATCTATCGCCAAATGTAGCGCCGTCTCGTCATTCTCCTGCAAGTAGACAAACAAACAAACTCATAAGGATAGATCACACATCAAACATTTTAAGATATTTCACAAAGGAATTATGAAGAAAATGGCGTTATGGCAAATATGAGGCCTCACAAATAAGGATGCGAGATCTTGGGACAGGTGCTCTGTTGATACGATTTCAATGAAATTTTATGACTTAAACTTATAACTTGTGCATGCTCTGTGCACATACGTGCCTTAATGCATGCATGCATGCACAATATTCAGAAGTGACCACGCCTTCTTCTCGGATGGTAGTCATCCAGCATGGTTTCCATTAAGGCTATTTCCTCAGTGTGCACCTGTAATTGTGTGAACCCATCCCTGTCTCTGTGTGCGCACACATCTGCATGTGTGATCATTATTTCTAGGAGAACAACATTGTTGGGACACAACCCTACGTTTTGTGTAAAAATTTGTGAAAAAGCAAAAAAGTGAAGAAAGCCAGGCTCCTTTATAGTGCGGTGGAGTGGTGCAGCGCCCCTTAGATCTGGTAGTGGTCAGTGATTGAGTAAAAACAGGCACAAGTCTTACCATATCGGGTAGCGCCTCCATGAAGTCCGTGCCCTCAGCAAACACCTGTAGGAGCGCGAACACGTCGCGGGAGAGCACGGCTTGCTTCAGGTCGTAGCGGCGGTCCTCCGGGTTCGTACACGTCACGATGGCGTAGCGGTGCTTCTCGTACTTACTGCGGATAAACGTTTTCTTGTCCGCCCTGAAATACGTGACGTTGCGTTATTTCTTACACAACGTTACGTTGTATAGAAAATGACGTTATGCTATAACACGGATAAGCACCTACTTGTTACCTCAACAATACATGACGTTATGACATTGTTTCAGAGAGTACTGTGTGTACTTTTTCAGACTAGGTTTTAGTACTTACACATCTGACGTGGGGTGAGGTTTTAGACTAGGATCTAGCGTCGCTTCCATTATTTCGTTAAAACTTCGGTTACTAACAACTCTTGCCAGCTGGTAAAATAAAACATGCAATTCATCTATTAGATGCATTGCATTTCTTTTTGTCACATTTGCGTCTTTAAGTGTCACAGATTTTTCGTAATGTGAGAGCAATACTGCAAATATTTTATCATTTGTACATCAGTATACATTTTTAAAGATACGAAACATTTTCAGTGTGAAGGTCCCTGTACTCAAAATACAATAGAAACTGTCTTGGGCAGCATCCTGTCGTTTACGACACTTTTGGGAGGGAAAAGTTCGGTGTTCATCAAGACCCAGTTCCACTGTAGTTATCCGTACAGACATTATCCAACAAGTAAGCTTTTGACGGAAAGACTGTTTTTTAAGTTTTTGTTGGACCAGGGTCCATTTGTGGGGCCACTGATTACCCCTGTTTTGGACTTCGTCGACCTTCTCCTAGGGTTTTATAGCCAGGGTGGATCTCTCCCCTGCATTCTGTCTTGCTTGCGTGCGGTGATCCCAAAGGTCATGTCTGGTGTGACACCTGCCTTTTCCACCAATAGGAGTGTACACTATACATGTGCATATGTACTTGCAGCTTAACGGAGAGACTTACCAGGAGTTGTGAGGTGCCGAGGTGGTCTATGACTATACTCTGCATCCGTGAGATGTGTACCCCCATGTCTCTGTGCATACCACAGCACTCCAAACACACCAGCACACCCAGGTTCACAGACAGCCACTCTGGATCTGTAACATTTGATACATTAGTTACTCGAGATGTGTACCCCCATGTCTCTGTGCATACCACAGCACTCCAAACACACCAGCACACCCAGGTTCACAGACTGCCACTCTGGATCTGTAACATTCGATACATTAGTTACTCGAGATGTGTACCCCCATGTCTCTGTGCATACCACAACACTCCAAACATACCAGTACGCCTAGGATCACAGGCAACCACTCAGGATCTGTAACATTAGATACATTAGTTACTCGAGATGTGTACCTCCATGTCTCTGTGCATACCACAACACTCCAAACATACCAGTACACCCAGGTTCACAGACAACCACTCAGGATCTGTAACATTAGATACATTAGTTACTACAGCTGTGTACCCTGTGCATACCACAACACTCCAAACACACCAGTACGCCCAGGTTCACAGACAACCACTCTGGATCTAGAACATTAGATATTATGATGGTTAAGTACACGTTTTGATACATGTTACCTGGAAGTGCTCCACTGCTTTCGACGGAAAAACACACTAGAGGTTAACAAATGGTCACGCAATTACAGTGATGACTCGTACTTTTATTCTTTCTTCAGCAACCATATTACATGTTACCTATCGTGTAACAGTTACCACCCTGCAAAATGATACGCATGTGTATGCGCACTCACACACACACACATTACATGTTACTTGTTACTATCACACCACTGCATGATATGCAGGCACGCACACACACTTACACACACCCACACACACACATTACCTGGTGCGTTACAGTCACAGCACTGCTTGTTTCCCGGTAGACGTTTGATCTCCCCTATTATCGTCCGGGTTAGCTCCTTGACGCTCTGGTTGAGAGGACTAGAGTCGGGTCCCGCGGACTCGCCGAATGCCTTCAGCAGCACCGCCTCCTTAGCGTTGTTCAGCACCGAGATCCATCTGTAATGCAAACGTTACTGTATTACCGAGTTTTTTTTGTGTGCACCACCTGTACCCCTATTTTGGGCTTGGCGTTATTCATCGGTGTCGAGATCCATCTGTAATGTTAATGTTACATTAATGGTGATTTTTCTTCTTGGTTTTTAGGTACCAACTTTTGTGGTTTTATTTCTGTGGGGCCGTGCAGAACCTTTATTATGTGGGCCACTGGTACCCCTGTTTGGGATAATAAGGAAACAGTACATTATTTGTTGCTGTTTAGTGGAGGTAACAGATAATACAAACGTCAGATTATTGCTGATTATCTCTGTTTTCACTGGTTTTCACTGTGTCTTTAGCCTTCAGAAGACGGAAATGGACAAAACTTCATAATCTAACGTAATAATTCGCAACAGTAAGGCAGGCAGTTATATGATATTATTTTTCTGCACAAGCTGTGCTGTAGTGCAGGTGAGTGCACTGTAGTCAGCAATTAGTCTTGCTAACCCTTTAACAAACTGACTAACGTGATACTCACTCTTCCATGTCCTTCGTATCGTCTGCTTGAAAATGATATGTTCGGTTTTCTGGAGAGAAAAAAAAGATTATGTAATAATTTTGTTTTTCTGTGCAAAAAGACCAAAAAACCAAAAAACCAACAACAACAAAAAAAGAACTAATGGTCTAACTGAAATACACGTTAAAGTTCAAGCCCTCATCCTTTTAACGCATTTACATTTTAAGTATTTTACACGCAAAATTGCGAACTTTTTCGCGTTGCGCTACACATTGTACAATGCACCACGATGCAAATAAAATAATCAACAACAACTGCACTTACTAGAACTTGATATGAGGTCGAAGCACTTTTTTCCCGGATCGTCTGGAACCAGTTTAACTTGACAGGTTAACAAGTTTAGCTTCACCGGCTCTTTGCTTACCTGAAAAAAAAAACCCCACATAAAAGTATTCTCATGGTGGAAATCATTGTTGATTTCATTCACGAAATTAAACACTGTAAAAAGCGTTTTCAAAAGACGCCACATTTTCCAACATAAAGTGTCCAGCAATGCTTGAAAAATGTGAGAAGTGTGGCTGCCTGCCATCACCCACATACAGTGTACATTTGTATTGAGCGAAAGCAAGTGAAAATTCAGATGTGATTCTGGGGATCATAGTGTGCACTCCAGTGACAGATCCACTCTGCCTTTTAAACCCATGGGCAGTGACCCCAAGTCCGAAACAGGGGGTACCAGTGACATCATAAAATAGACTTCTGTTCGGTTCATGATAAAGGTCCTTGTAGGGACAAATGATAAGTTTCCTGTCACCGTCCAACGGACGGGTTTCATCTAGTTATAATATACAAATAAGAAGTTGACTCACATCCTGGTGGCTGATGGAGAGGTAACCATCCTTGATGAAGCACTTCCGCTTCTGCCAGACTTTTCTGACTCCTTCCGACTTCTTGAGAAGAGTTCCTCTCTTCTCGTAGCCATGGAGCTTGTTGCCCTGGAGCTGGTGCAAACTGTACCCTGACGACACCGAGGAATTCTGGGAAACAAAACAATTCAGTCAGAGCAAATATGGCTGTGAAATGAAGAATACAGAAGTGATAAACTGGAAAGAAAGGTAAATGAGGCTTCCTGCTGACTGCTTACAGGTTAGGAACGCCGGATTTTTAAATTTATGACTCGTAATTGTGTAGAAAATATGACTGACGGAAGACAACAACAACAATAACAACAAGGTTCAGCACGTAATGGCGATGCGCTCAAAATGACTGGCATGCTGTGCAACGTTACGTGAAGTCCATGCAAATACAAAATCCAGTACAAACTACAGTGAAACCTGTCATTTACAACCATTTGGAACCACTGCGTAATATTTGGTCACAAACGTCAGATGGCTTTAAAACACAGTGGTCGTAAAATACAGTTGCCACGTCATAGGGGAAAGGGGCACAAAATGTATTAGAGTTGCCGCGACTAGTCGGATTAGTCGACTAGTCGAATTTGAAACACTAGTTGACAAATTATATTGTTAGTCGACTAGTCGTCACACACAAACACTTTCAGTTTAACTTTCTTCAGGAATTAACATATGTTTTACTGTAATTTTCATGTGAAAATGTAAGCTTTGAGTAATGTCAAAGAACCAAAATGATGGAACGATATGATGCAACTTACACCATGTCATCTAACAATGTTAAATAATGCAGATAAACATTGAAAGATTCGACTAGTTGACCATCGCCAACTAATGGTGCTCGACTAGTCGAGGGTTGAATTTTACTAGTCGCGACAACTCTAGAATGTTCTGATTGTACTACAGTAGGACTTGTTTTGAGCGACACCTGTCTTGAACGACATCATGTCTTTTTAAGACACGTTTCTGTGCATACAACGTTGTTTAAACATGTTTAAATAACTCTGTCTTGGGCGACACCCTGCCTTTTACGACACTTTTCAGAGGGAAGAGTTCAGTGTCGCTCAAGAGAAGTTCTACTGTACTTATAAAATGTTGGAATAGATTCTAAATATTTAGAATGTCTGAATTTTCCGTCTGCCAGATAGAAAACATTCTGAAAATTCACGACGTTCTAAAATTTAAAATTGATAACGTCAGACGATGTTACTTCCTAACAGCGACGAAAACATGCCGCTTTACAATGGAAAAGTACAGCGCATTTTCGTAACCATAAACGATTGATCGGATAAGGCGTTTACCTAAAATCTGGTGTCAATGTGGTAGTTTAAGCCACCAGGATAAACACTAACGAGAGAGATGACCTGTTGGTGCACAAAGCCTCATGTTGTATTGTTTTTCCAACTGTTAAAGGACGAACTGTTCAAACCTCCTTACTGGGCGGCTTTAAACCAAAGTGACCCCCTGAAGTTCAGTTTGCTATTACATAACAGATGAGAAAATCATAGATCCTTCTTGCTGATACAGAGATCCGAAATGGAATGTCGGATCAAAAAGTGGTGTTTACACTGTTGGCAAAAGCACTTATGGTTATTAAAATGCACTGATTGCTGTTTTTGTCGTGCGCAACTTACGGTACAAACCGACAGACGGTGAAGTGACGTGTGCTGCTTGTGTGAAGAGAGAGACACGACGCTAGAAACATACAGTGACCTTCTCGTGACCTTCACCTTATCTTAGTGTACTAAACGACGGGTAGAAACAGTGACCTTCACCTCCACTGAAGTTATCTTAATTATCTAACCGACGGCTATCAACATAAGTCAACATCGTAACTTTCCAAATGACCTTATCTCAATGTCTGGAAGACGGCTAGAAACATACAGTGACCTTCACCTTGTTATGACCTTGACCTGACCTTGACCTGACAATGCCATAGTTATTGTCGAGAACCGCTATTTACCTCTTTGAAGGCTGACATCGAGGCTTTCAGTTGGTCCCTGAGCTCGATCAGCGTCCGTCGTTCTGCGTCCTGCGTCTGTTTGTGCACGTTCAGCTGTTTGACCAGATCCTCAATGTAACACCGGAAGTGCTCGATCGTCTTCATCCCGTCCTGGAAGTAACTACAGCGAGAAAGTAAAATAATGAATGTACCGTTCCTGAGTGAGCTCTCTGCTTGGATTAAAACATGCAAACGGCATTGGACGACCAGTACTGGCATTAAAGAGTGGTCACTTGTGAGAATTTTTAGGAACAAAAAACAAGGCACATTCTAGCTGCTTGTTTACCAAATTGAACAACTTATGACGTCACTTCGGTACTTAAGACGCCTTCCAGAAGGTCCTCCCTTCTTCATTACATTACAGACAGACAGACAGACTCACTTGTTCTGTGCCTGGTAATACTCCACGAGATGCTGTAACAGATCCACTCCTTTCTTTGTCTTGATTTCATTCACTTTGATCAGATACTGAAATAATAAAAAGAAAATTGTAATCTCTGTGAGTTACAAAAGATTATATAGCAAAACACTGGTTAATCTAGGGGTGAAGGGTCTGCACGCTCCATCCTCTCCTCATGCAACCAGACTTTCCTTCATTTCCTTCGGCTTTCATCAACTTTAATCCAAAAGCTAGGGGTGAGGCCCAATGAAGTTTGTACCCTTCTACAAAAATTCTGGATCTGCTTTTGGAAAAGGATCTTCATTCACATTGCTATGACTCTTGAAAATATCAAGCATTAGATTTGTTATGGCCACAAATGTTTTTTTATTCCCTGCTTTCTAATCCTGTGACCTTGAACTCTTACCTCGCACATCTGTAGTTGGAACATCCTACGCTCTTTCTCCATCTCCTCCGCGACCTCTGTCCCCTGAACCTCCGCACGCAACATTCCCGCTTCCTTCGCCAACTGCTTTTTCTCCTTCTCGATCTTGTTGCTGAAAATACGTTTTTTCATCAATTATTGATTTTCTTGTAAAACAACTACCGTAGTCCGTTATCAGGGACCAATGTGCAACTGCCTACAATATTCTGTCCTACATAACAGCAAAGGCTCGAATCCCCAAAACAACAGAGAGCACTTCAAATTTTACGCTAAATTGCTACAATTTTGATAATTAAAGAATTTGAGCACGGCCAATGTGCTGACTGTTGTAAGCATCAGAGGTCAACCAGTGCAGAATTTAGGACACTCAAGTTTCAATGCAAATGTCAAGCACAGCCCGCGTGTGAAGTTGTGCAAATTATGTAGATTTACAGCGTGTTTTCATAAACATAACAGTGGTACAGTTATTCATATTGTTGTATTAAGGATAAGTTAAGGATGCATTAAGTATTATGTTGATCTGGTAGCGTTACACACATGGTTAGTTGACTTTTCCATGTATTTCAATGGTATCATGCCAGTAAGCTAATCCAGACTTCTAATTGAGGTTCAGGACATTTATCTCTACCGCAACGTAGTAGAATACTTGACTATAAACAGTCAACACTTACAACTTGGAGTCGTACTCTTTACACGCCTTGTCGAACGGTTTTTTGAGATCTCCTTTGACCTTGAGGTCGCCCTTCAGAAAGCTGTCCAATGGAAACATGAGGATGTTGTTCAAGTTCTGCATCTACAAATATAAACAAGTAGAGTATAGACAGACAGGCAAACAAACACGATGTTTCCTTTTAAACAATTCTGCATGTTTTCAAGTTCTGGCACAAAAAAAAACCCAAACAGAATGGAAGTATACGTTTCTAATGTAATGGAGGTGTAATCGAGGTTTCTTGCTGCATGTGTGGTTGGACTGGCTTATCCCAAAAGTGTGCAACAGTGTGCACATTTTTTTCGTGTGCCCTATGACCCTACGGGTTGTAATGCACCATGGCGCACAATTTTTTCATTAGTCTATCACGCGAAGCATCAATAGACGTCTGTGGACGGCAAGGTGGTTTTGCTATTTAGTCAAAACTGGGCATACAGACCCCCCCAGCTGAGGTGAGGTGCAGACAGCCCCCCCCCAGGTGAGGTGAGGTGCAGATGGACCCTCCCCCAGGTGAGGTGAGGTGCAGACGGACCCCCCCCCCCAGCCAAGGTAAGGTACAGACAGCCCCCCCTCCCCAGCTGAGGTGAGGTGCAGACAGCCCCCCCTAGCTGAGGTGAGGTGCAGACAGGCCTCCCCCCCCCCCCAGCTGAGGTGAGGTGCAGACAGGCCACGCGTGATAGACTATTTACCCGGCTTTCCCGGGTAATTCCTCTTGTTAGAAATGTATGTACGTCCATTGTCATTTCGTACTGATAAGGGGCAGAGGTGTCATTTTTGTGTCACTTTAATTGTTATTGAGTCTTTCCACAGATAATTTGGTGAAAGCTCAGAATCGGAAAATATATGAAAAATCGAACAAAGTGCAACACAAACCATAATTTGCATCTATTTGGAACAGCTCACTTTTTATTGCTGTATTTACTGAATATGAATATTTGTAAACAGCAGAACAAACACAAGACAGACTGTGTCCACGCGCACGATGTTTGTTGCCTCAGTATTGACACAGCCAGTGTGGTAACTACTGTGGTAAGAATTCTTATCAAATGACAATTATTCGGAATTTCACGTAAATAGAGGCACCAAACACTTGTTCTAGTGTTTATATTTGATTTATTAAGGCTTTCTACAGGTCCATATATTCCAGTTCGGAATATAATCCTATTTTACTTCAATGCATATCTTTAAAATTTGATATGAAATGCATGTTTTATTTTCATGTTTACATCACCATAGTAACACTATCACAGTAACGACAGTAACGTATACTTACTAAGTTCTTCATGAGCGCTGATAATTCTTTGGTAACAACTGCAAATTTCAGGAAGGCGGCACCTGAAAAACAAATACAAGTTCCTTTTACATGTACAAGGTTTAATAATTCTTATAATTGACATGTGAATTTAAATATTCTGCAAATCAAAAGTAAAAGTTTCTGTCGGTAGCTTCATAAAACCATGAATTTTTGAAGAACCAACACAAAAATTCAGGGGGTCATCTGGTACCCCTACCCTCATTGGGATTGGGATTACTGTTTTCAAATAGACAGACAGACGGACGTACAGATTACCAGATAGGTAGAGAGATTGCCCATGAGACAGACAGACAGACAGACAGACAGACAGACAGACAGACAAGACATACAGCGAGTTTGCAAATCAGACAGACAGACAAACAGGCAGGCAGGCAGGCAGGCAGACAGAACGTACCTATATCGACCTCGTGGTCACGGTTGAGTGCGTTGTTTCCCAGCTTCTCCAGATTCTCCGCCAAATACGCTTCGTTTGACACGTGCACTGAAAATAAAACCACCAGATACAACCATCGAGTCAGATAAAACCACTTGATAAAAACACTAGAAAATAGGTCCTGATGGACCTGGGTCCATTTGTCATTATTAAAAACCAATTAGAAAAATACTGGACATAATGTCGGACACAAATAAAGAGACAGTGTTAATAAAATCAATTCTCAAATAATTATTTGAAAAAAATAACAAATATGGCTGCTAAACTTGAAATATAGGTGGCACCAACATAATTTTCACATGCAATAAAGAAGATATATAAATGCATAAACCTGCCAAAAATGAAGTCTGTACCATCAACTGTTTGTCCAGGAGTAAGGCTTAAAGAAAAAAAAATGGCTACCAATTTAAAAATATATGTCACAGTGACATATTTTTTGTGTATAGAGGGGACATATGTGTATGTGTACAAAATATGAAGTCTCTGTGATCAATAGTGTGCTCAGGGTAACTGCACACAGACGACGACGACAACGACGTCAACGTCAACGACGGACAATTCATGATTCTAAGGCTCTTTGGCAATTATGCCAAATGAGCCAATAAAACCATCTGATATAACCACCAGATATAACCATTCAAATATAACCATGATTTTATCCTTGTAAAACCAACTTTACCATTAAAACTGAAATTAAACATGTATTTTAACATTTTGCTTATCTAATCATAACGGAAATGAATATTTGAGAATTATTTGAGAAAAATGTGCACACTTTAATTCAAAAGTCACGTTAAGCGAACACGTGTCCGCACTCTTATTTAACAGTGTTTTGAGACAGACACTTTTACAGACACACTCATTAAATAACCTTTCTTTCTCTTTCCCTTTGGGTCAGAAAAGACCGTGTAATCTTCATATTGAGGAGACAAAAAGATTCTTAAGGCCAGCCTTTTTTAATTTGTTGGATCAGGTTTCAATGGAACAAATTTTTGAGAGCGGCGATTGGAAAAGAAAAAAGATTTTGCTGTCTATTTTTGTATTTTGGATAAAAAGCTCACGTTAACATTTTTATAAACAATGTATTACGATCCAACAGACAATTTTTTTCAGTCACTTGACCTCCGACTAAACTTTTTTCTGAGAGCGGCTGGAAACTTAATCCAACAAATGAAAAATGTCTGGCCTAATCTTCATACTTAGGAGACAAAAGGGATCTAAACGTATAAACGGACTCATGGGTTGAGATGTTGAGACCACACAATGTGAAGATGCGTAAACTATTCAAGGAATGTCGAGAATTTAAACCCTGAGAGACCGCAGCCCATTAAACAGCGGGGACCTGGAAACTTTCTGAAACTACATTAACCTGCTGCTCATTTAAACAGCGGGGCCTAGAAACTACAAATTAAATAAAACCAAAATCACACAAACTTTTCTGTAATGTTTTCTCGAAATTCAACAGAAAACACTTCATTTAATAAAATGTTAGGTTTTAATTTCCTTAACTCGAACTATTTTGTGTTTCAGAATACATGGTAGAAATGTCTGATTTGCGACTTTTAGCTGCGCACCCCATGAACCGACCACTCCCTTGTTTTCTGTCTTTAACTTCTACATGTTACACATTTATGTGTCTCAAAATAAGCATGCACAAGAATTACTGGTTTCATATTTTCTTCAATGTTTCGATTTTTAGATACATGTACTTATTTTGACAGAAAATTATAAACTTTTAAAATAATATTGACAATACATGCACTAATTTTCTGGGCACCCAAAACAAACAAAAATACAGACTGACTTTATTATATTCAGTAAAAACTGCAATCAAACCTTTATTCTACGACCACCTACAATACACGGCCACAGTTCACCAGCAGAAGAGGTGGTTGCACATGACAGCTTTTACTGTATCTTTATATTTTAAATGTGTAACTTGTCACATCAACAATTTTGTCTCGCGTTTCAACAGCTATTCACTAATTTGAACTCATGAACTTTTCTTTGGGTAAAAACATCTTATAAAACTGATGCGTATTTCTGTCCCACTTTCTGGCATGCCGTTGCCTCTGTGGTAACACAGAAAACACTCCTTTTCCGCTTTTTAAAATTTTTAAATTTGACCAAAAGAATGTGTGATTCGAATTATACTGTATGTGTGTAAATATGGTAGGGCTTGTTTGATATTAAATCTTTGTGCAAAAGAAATGTTCAATCGGAAACGTTTTATTTGGTATCTTCGGATGTGCAATATAACCGTGTGATACATATGACATTCAGTAGAACCTGCTTTAACAAGCCACTCCTTTGAGCGGCCACGTGGCTTTTATGGCCAAAGTGTGGGTTTGTTTCTTATATTTTTCAAAGATAACTCATTAAAATCATCACTGCTTTGTGCGGCCACCTGTCATTTACGACCAATTTACGTTGTAAGTAAGGGTGGCCTCTCAAAGCAGGTTCTACTGTATGTACGTCTGATTTGTACCACTGATATACAATTCTATCCCTATAAACCCAACACACGTCCCTACCCCACCCCCCCCGCTAAAAAAATTCCACAACCGAAGGTCTTAATTACCTGAGACAATGTAATACAGCAGAACCTGTCTTGAGCGACAGTTAACTTTTGTGTCGTAAAAACACAGGGTGTCTCTCAAGACAGCGTCATTTACATTGGCTTTAATTACTCTGTTTAACGGAAAAGTGTCGTATAAGGCAGGTTGTCGCTAAAGAAAGGTGGTGTTTCAGACATGTTCCACTGTTATTTTCTGGCACATTTACAAAAAAAAAAAATTCTAACAATTTCTCGAACACAACAGCCTTATCAGTCCATTGTATTTCTTATCTGTGAAATGTTTTCACCCATTAGCCTATCTCGAGTTTTCCCTATCAGTGTTTACACCTGTTATCGCTCTAACAAGCGACGTGTGTAAACAATGTTAGGCTTTTTATATTTAATTGTTTGGATTACATTTCCCGCCGCACTTTGAAATCGGGATTTCAAAAAAAACAAAAAAAACTTCCTTGAGGTTGAAACATGATGTGCACGGCAAGATTTTTGCATCATAATGAGTTTTGTCAGGAGACGATTGAGAAATATTAAATATTTTATCGATATTTATGAACAGTTTGGCTTTCTAGGGACCAAGTTCACTTTTTTTTCCCCCGATCGCCACACTTTGAAAATCCTGAAAGTGCAATGTAATCCAAATGATTAAAAAAAAGGCCTTATCAGCCAAACAAGGAACCTAGAGTCAAATCAGTTCATTCCGTTCTGTTTATTTTGTTCTGTTTAATTCACTTCTTGAGTTCAGCATCAAATCTGCTTCCTCATAAACACTTCTTAACAATTTAATTTTTTTTTCAGATTTTAGATTTAGATTTTTTTCTCAATTTTAGTAAAACTTAATCCCTTTATATTTCTTGTTCTACGGTTTAGCAATCACAACCTGACTCTCAGCACGCACCAGGGGCGGATCCAGGATTTGGTCAATGGGGGGCCCAACTTGTCAAGTGCCGATGTTTGCCGCCGGAACGAAGCGAAGTTGCGCAAGCACAGCAAGCAAGCAAGTAACAGGGTGGGGCCCCGGAAGCCCTTTTTATGTTTAATTTTTCTTTACTTATTTTAGTGTAGGTTCCCCTGAGTGAAGCAAGGCTAGAAAAAAATTAGAGACATTTGTAATGACATGATGCCAAGTGCAGCGAGACAGGCAAATTTTTAGAAAATAAATGTTTAAATATAATGCCGAGGAAAGCGAGGCTAAAAAGTTTGCAACTTACAGTCTAATTTTAGTGTTTTGGGGTGCTTGGGCCCCAAAACTGGGGGATAGAGGTGAGCATGGAGACATTGTAATGAAAATGATGCTGAGCACAGTGAGGCTGGAAAAATTTTAGAAAGACAATTTTTAAATATTATGCCGAGCGAAGCGAGGCTGAAAAATGTTGCAAAATATAGTCTAGTTTTAGTGTTTTAAGGTGCTGGGGCCCCAAAGTTGGGCCCCAAAACTGGGGGCTAGGGGGGGGGGGCCGGGCCCCCAGGGTCTCCCTGGATCCGTCACTGCGCACACCGACACACACGCACAGTACTTATTTGATCCAGAGCTGTAGAGCACGCACACAGACACACACGCACAGTACAGTGAAACCTGTCATCAACGACCCCCGAATTCTGCGACCACCTCTATTTTACAACCAATTTAATTTAGCCTAATGATCAAATCTATACTATATTTACCCTGTGATCTACGACCACCTGCCATTAACGACCAAAGTACTGTGGCAGAACAGGTGGTCGTAGGTGACAGGTTTTACTGTACTTACTTGAACCCGAGCTGTACAGAGCCTTGGCGGATTTTTTCATCTTGGTCAGACCGCTTCGGTCGCTATCCAACGTCTGAAAATATAAACGACAAAAAAATGTGTGAAAATTCTGTGTGAAATATGAAACGGCATTCATGCAACTGATCTCAATACAGTGCCTCCTACCTAACTCAAGGAAACATGGGAGTTCACCAATTTGAAATGGTTCAAGTAGGAGCACTGCACATAATAATAGCCTCATCGATTCAAGATTTAAAATTGGTACCAGCCCATTGGAAAATGTGAGGTGCACAGCTTTGGTGCCAGTCAAGTGTTGGATGCATGCAAACAAAAAATAAACCAAAAATAAATAAATAAATGAAAAAGAAAGTTTTTAAAACATGATAATTTTAAAAGCAAAATATGAACTTGAGTTTTGCAATATCTGGTCACAAATGGCAGACGGTCGTAAAAACAGGTTCAACTGTACGTTGTACCAGTCCTGGTTACGCGCAGGACGAACTACGATACGCGTAACCTGTCCCTGGATGGGTTATGCGTATTGTAGTTCATCCTAGGACTCATCACGATCTGCTCATGTTTGATCCCTGGTCTCATTCACGCCCCCTGGGACAAACTACAAGCATCTAATTGCAGTTTCAAACTTCAATTAACACCTAAAAGGGTGGAAGGTGCAAAAATTCTTGGTCATACACTATACAAACAAACAAACTGCACATTTATTGTTGTACGCACAAGAATTTCCTTTTAACCTGATTTTCTCATGTAACTCATTAGCTTTAAAAATGAATAAATTGACCTGCATTAATCAAAATATTCACATTTTCACCATGGATGAAGACGAAGTAATACCTCCTTCACAGGCAACAAAAGATTTACAAAACTCAACATGTGTACTGAAGAATACTTCTTTCAGACAACTATGTCAGTATTACATAGATTATTTGTGATCACCTGAAGGTGCAAGAGTTTACCCCTCATTTATACAAACTAGAATTGAAAAACATGCCTTCAGATCCAGACTATTGCCTTTCAAATATGATGGTTGTCAAAAACTCTGCAAGAAACATGTTGATTCAATGAAAATTGGTATGTACATTTACATCATCTTGAAATTTATTCTTAATTAATCACTATATGAACAAATTTAATGTTAATTAATCACTATACGAACATGATTTTTTTATCTCTTTTACTCTATGACCAAATCTTTTTTTTACTTCTTTAACTGTATGACCATGAATTTCCTTTTAGTTCAGTGGGTACCCTGTATTCCTGAAGAAGAAGACCAATGGAGAATCATCTGAGAATGTCATGAAGGCACTGGGAATACAATTGAGGCCAAAGGAATGAGCGGCCACTTCAGCAGGGACAAAACATACAGTTTAATTGCCTGCAAAGTCTACTTCCCATCCATAAAGACCAAAGTGTCAGCCTTCATCAACAGTTGTGAAGCCTGCCAATGTGTGAAATCTGGTTCAAAGTTTGACAAGGGTGGTGATAAACTCAAGTCAATACCAGTACCCCATGAAGAGTGGCAGCAAATTGGCATCGACCTCATCACAAACCTGCCAGTGACAAAAGAAGGCTACAACACACTAGTCAGCTGCATTGATTACAAATCAAAATGGGTAGAATCCAAACCTTTAAAAGGTAAATTCGCTGACGGTGTTGCCCAGTTCATGTATGAATGCATCTGTCGCCATTGTGCAGCCAAAATACACATATCTGACCAAGGTAGAGAATTTGTGAACAGTGTAATGGAAATGTTCTATGATTTGACTAAAATTAAACACAATGTGACATCTGCATACCACCCACAAGCTAATGGTGAAATAGAGAGATT